>JAFMOD010001540.1:195140-271932 GCA_019802435.1 Corydoras maculifer
TGGGCACACACTCACTCACACAGACACACTCTAAACGGGGCAATTTTGAGAATTCAATTAACTTGATCCATGTTTTTGGACTGTGGGAGGAAACCGGAGAACCGGAGGAAACCCACGCAGACACGGGGAGAACATGGAAACTCCACCCAGATGGGGATTCGAACCGGGAATCCCTAGCGCTGAGAGGCGAACGTGCTAACCACTAAGCCACCGTGCCGCCCTATATATATATATATATATATATATATATATATATATATATATATATATATATATATATATATATATATATTTATAATTTTACTACAATTTAACAAATAATTAAATAATCTGTCTGCAGAACTTTTACCCATGGTGTAGTGTGCAGGAATAAAAAAAAAAACCCTACCCCCTATTCCAAAATCCTCAGCTTTAAATTCCCCCTTTAATTAAACTCACACACCATGTGGACAGAGTTACAAATGCTTCAGACACATTTCTGTTAAAACCTTTACTTGTAATCCTTTAGTCTGTATGGGCTTGGTGCACAGATGAATGCTACACAGACATGTTTTTACTAGAAAAAATGAAGACACTCATAAATAAATAAATAATAATAATCAAATGTACCCTGTACCACTATAAAGTGTATGACTGTATGTTGGGCATTGTGCTTGGTTGTGATGACTGGAAGTGATTACGTCAAACGCTTTAGTAACAGTTTTTTAACATACTGAATAAGCATGGATTTTTCGGTACAAAATGATTTACTGAAACCAGATTATAGTTTTAATTAATATCAGATGAACTGAATGTTCAATTCTTACATATCATTCTTAATGAATAATCACTTTTTGTAGACCATGTTACTTATTGAGGTAGTGTGTTTACTATATGAAATTGTCAATATAAGAACTTTTATTCCCAAATATAATATATATATATATATATATATATATATATATATATATATATATATATGTTATATATATATATTTATATTATATATATACACACTGAATTTCTTCTTACTAGCTTACTACTCTTACTAAATTTAAAAGTTATTGTCTATACTGTAATCAGATTCTTCTTAAACACAATATTTTTTGGATTTGGTGCTTTAAATAGTCGCTGAAGTTATATTTAAAAAATAGGCCTGTGAACAACTTTACACATTGAATACTGTCTAAAAGTAACTAAACATTCGTTTATGGTGTTTGTAAGCTTAGGAAACCTAAATCCTACCTCCTTTCCTCGATCTTCACTGCACCTACAGAGTTGTTCGTCCGTTGTTTAAAATGAAGCATGTTCCTCTTCCTCGTGTGCACAAACCGATACAAATACTCTCCGCTTCATGAAAGCACATTTCCAGATAGGTGGTCGGCAAATGGTTAATCTCACGAATCAAGTGGTGCGACAGCTCCGATAAGACGGTGGTGATGTGCAGCAGGGCAGGTACAGCAGACGGAGCTCGGATCTCAGCGGCGGCATATCCTTTAAAGCCCCTGCAGCAGCATCAGCATCAGCAGCATCAGCAGCATTGGCGACGGGTGGATGGTTCTTAGTGAAGTAAAGAAACGCGGATTCCACTTGCACTTTGATGAACTGCTGAGAGATCGGAGCAAACCAAATCTCTCGCTGCGCTTTCTCAAGCCTGAGCAGATATGAGAATAACGAGGCAAGAATTATTGCAAAGCTGCCAGTAAAACAAGAGGACGTCCTGCGGTGCAGAATTACTGCATAGAAGAGGCAGACGAAGCATGAAACATTAGGCGTTTAAGTAATGAGCCAAAACCATAGACAATTCACACGCATTCTAATTCATATAGACTAACAATACCTGTTAATTAATCGTGCATCAACTCGATGGAATGAACACAAATTAGTGCGAAGACGCAGTGAAAACCAGTTTTGCAAAAAAAAACCGATGACTAAATATCAATACTCGCTTTGGATTAAACAGAACCAACAGTAAAGCAGTGAAAACTCATGAAATGGGCTTATAGTATAACGACTAACCTGCTAAATGATGAAGTACTGACTCTATAATATTGTATATATATTTACATTACGGGGCGGCACGTTTGCCTCTCAGCACTAGGGATTCCCGTTTCGAATCCCCATCTGGGTGGAGTTTCCATGTTCTCCCCGTGTCTGCGTGGGTTTCCTCCGGGTTCTCCGGTTTCCTCCCACATTCCAAAAACATGGATCAAGTCAATTGATTATTCAAAAATTGCCCCATATAGAGTGTGTTCGAGTGAGTGAGTGTGTGCCCAGCGATGGATTGGCGCCCTGTCCTGGGTGTATCTGCCCAGCGCCCGAGACATTCTCCCCTGGATGGGCATGGGGAACCCCACCGCGACCCTAATAGAGGATAAAGCGGGAGATAATGAATGAATGAATATATTTACATTACATTTACGTTGTTATTTAGCAAACGATTTTATCTAAATAGACTTACAAACCAGAGAACAACAGAAGTCAGTAGTTCAAGTTCAAGTGATTTATTTATAGAGTGCTTTTTACAATTGTCACAAAGCAGCTTTACAGTGTTATAAGCCTGTTAGTATGGTTATGTTTGTGAACCAGAAATGTGCAAATATACTGTCTGTCTGAAACATACTGTCTGATTAGCAATATTAACATTAAGTCATCCCAGTGCCTGAATACACTGAATTCATTCACTGAGTTCATCATACGCCCAGATTGTTATTAAGTAGTTTAAAGAGCATGAGCAGTCATTTTTACACAAGTATTGACTACTGATATTTTTCTATGGCGTTTGTGGGGGACGTGAGGAATTGATTGTTGACATACGATTTTTGAAAGATTTCACTAATGCAACTTAGGATGGAAAAATAATATACTTAATTATATGTTTGTTAAGGGCGGCATGGTGGCTTAGTGGTTAACACTTTTGCCTCTCAGAGATTCCCGGTTCGAATCCCAATCTGGGAGTTTCCATGTTCTCCCCATGTCAGTGTGGGTTTCCTCCGGGTTCTCCGGTTTCCTCCCACAGTCCAAAAACATGGATTAATGTCACAAGAGTTCTCCAAATTGCCCCATATAGAGTGTGTCTGTGTGATTGAGTGTGTTCCCAGTGATAGTTTGGCGTTTTGCCCTGGGTGTCCCCCCCCCCCCACGCAACCTTAGTAGAGGATAAAGCGGAAGATAATGGATGGATGGATATGTTTGTTAAAATAATAAAACATTTGTCCAGAAAAAGTTTTATACTTATTATTGTAATACAACAATGTTTATTCATTAAACATCTCCTATCATTATCTTTCACTTAATCCTATACTAGGGACTAGGGTCGCGGGTGGGGGGAGTGGTTGGACACACAGGACAGGGTGCCAATCCATTACTGGGCACACATGCACTATATGGTAGCAATTTAGAGCAGCTAATTTACCTTCAACCCATGTTTTTGAACTGTGGAATTAAACTGGAGAACCTGGAGAAAACCCATGCGGTCCCGGGAGAAAATGAAAACTCAACCCAGATTGGGATTTAAACCTGAATCCTCAGAGCTTAGAAGCAAATGTGCTAACCACTAAGATACCGTGCTGCCCTTATTCATTAAATTACTTTTAAATTTAACAGCAATATAATTTGCTTTTAGAGTTAGCATCAATACAATTCATCTGTATTTAATATAATCTGAATGTGTATGCCTTGAATCATCTTTTGCCAGAGGTGATTTTAAGATGTTATATATTTTTTCTCAAAAGCAGAAACAGATAAAAAAAAACAACTTTATTTATTTATTTTTTTTACAAGATGGGTTTTTAAAAATGGAAATAATGTGCCTAAAGAAATTCCAATATCACATAACTGTGCAGAATTTAGACTTCGTTGTCCTTAGTAAGGACGTGGCTGCATCATTCTGTGAAGATACTTGAGATGATGTGTCTCTGCTTTCCACCGGAGGGGATTCACTAAAAATAGACATAAATGCATTATTTCTTAGATTTCAGCAGGAGAGCTAGCTAGATAGGTAATTGATCCATACCTGATCAGCTCCGCTGGCTTCTGACTCAAACTTTCACATATAGATTCATCTGGAACACAAAATCTAATTATTGAACTAGTTTAATCATTGCAGTTAGTCATGTATTTACATCATAACAGCATGGAAAAAAACCATCATTCATACCGTATAAAGACTTTATGTTTATATGCACTTACCATGTGGTGGTATAAAATTAAAATCTGTGTTCTGTTCTGAGTTCTGGTGGTGAGGATCAAGTTTGTTACATGTGTTATTCAGATTCCTGTCAAGGATAAGGTAAATACTTTAGAAATGTATATTTAGTGTTGGTAGGCTCCATGTGGATTCAGTAAGGTGTTAAACACAATTAAAACAATTTATGGTAAAGACAAAAACAGACTAAAACCATATAATAGCTTAACTGATATCAAGTGATCAAAATAGCACGAAGCATCTATCATAAATCTTTACAAGCACCGATAGGTCATGGTTCACCACTTTTTTTAAAACCTTTGTAGACTGTCGACAGTTACCTCAAAGTTTCTTAGCAAATGATTACAGTAAGTAATGAAACTAATTCATGATATTAAAAAGAGATTCAAGCGGCACGGTGGCTTAGTGGTTAGCACGTTTGCCTCTCAGCACTGGGGATTCCCGGTTCGAATCCCCATCTGGGTGGAGTTTCTATGTTCTCCCCGTGTCCACTGGGGTTTTCTCCGGGTTCTCCGGTTTCCTCCCACAATCCGTGTGTGTGTGTGCCCAGTGATAGATCGGCGCCCTGTCCTGTGTGCATCTGCCCAGCGCCTGAGACGTTCTTCCCTGGATAGGCATGGGGAACCCCCCAGCAACCCTAGTAGAGGATAAAGCGGAAGATAATGGATGGATGAATGGATTATTTTTAAAAGTCTATGTATGTACTTACCTATTAGCCTGTGGCAAAGTTGGTATATAATTTGATGGACCTGTTTGAACAGATGCTGATGGTATAACTGTATCATCATGGGATTTACTTTGTCCATATGTTTCTGCTCTCCATTCTGTGAATGACAAATATTGTAAATAAAAAATGAGTGCACTATATGGGTATATATTTATATCACCACAAGATAAATGATAAGTATAAGAATGATTAACTCACACCACTGTGACACACATCTCGATACATTACAGATACACGTGAAACTCAATAAATTAAAGATACACAATCTCCAATGTATTAGAGAATGATTTACCTCTATTAAAATTGAGGGCAGTTATAAAAATATGATGTGATTCAGGAGTAGTAAATCTTTTATATTAAATACAATATACACTCACGGGCCACTTTATTAGGTACACCATTCTAGTAACGGGTTGGACCCACTTTTGCCTTCCGAACTGCCTCAATTCTTCGTGGCATAGATTCAACAAGGTGCTGGAAGCATTCCTCAGAGAGTTTGGTCCATATTGACATGATGGCATCACACAGTTGCCTCAGATTTGTCGGCTGCACATCCATGATGCGAATCCCCCGTTCCATCACATCCCAAAGATGCTCTATTGGATTGAGATCTGGTGACTGTGGAGGCCATTTGAGCACAGTGAACTCATTGTCATGTTCAAGAAACCAGTCTGAGATGATTTCAGCTTTATGACATGGCGCATTATCCTGCTGAAAGTAGCCATCAGATGTTGGGTACATTGTGGTCATAAAGGGATGGACATGGTCAGCAACAAAACTCCGGTAGGCTGTGGTGTTGCAACGATGCTCAATTGGTACCAAGGGGCCCAAAGAGTGCCAAGAAAACATTCCCCACACCATGACACCACCACCACCAGCCTGAACCGTTGATACAAGGCAGGATGGATCCATGCTTTCATGCTGTTGACGCCAAATTCTGACCCTACTGGGGGGGGGGGGGGGGGGGGGGGGGGGGGGGGGGGGGGGGGGGGGGGGGGGGGGGGGGGGGGGGGGGGGGGGGGGGGGGGGGGGGGGGGGGGGGGGGGGGTGCCTCAAAGTTCGACGTACTGTGCGTTCAGAGATGCTCTTCTGCCTACCTTGGTTGTAACGGGTGGCTATTTGAGTCACTGTTGCCTTTCTATCAGCTCGAACCAGTCTGGCCATTCTCCTCTGACCTCTGGCATCAACAAGGCATTTCCGCCCACAGAACTGCCGCTCACTGGATGTTTTTTCTTTTTCGGACCATTCTCTGTAAACCCTAGAGATGGTTGTGCGTGAAAATCCCAGGAGATCAGCAGTTTCTGAAATACTCAGACCAGCCCTTCTGGCACCAACAACCATGCCACGTTCAAAGGCACTCAAATCACCTTTCTTCCCCATACTGATGCTCGGTTTGAACTGCAAGAGATTGTCTTGACCATGTCTACATGCCTAAATGCACTGAGTTGCCGCCATGTGATTGGCTGATTAGAAATTAAGTGTTAACGAGAAGTTGGACAGGTGTACCTAATAAAGTGGCCGGTGAGTGTATATTACTATTTTTTTTTTACTATTTTTAAAAACACTTAACACAGATAAACTAGTAAACAACAACCTTGAGTCTTTAAATTGTGTAAATCTTCCAAGGGACCACAAGGTTACATTTGTAATTACATAAAACATAAAACAATATTTTTCTGCCTTTTACCCAGTGAGCACTGGGATATCCTATAGCACTCCTTTTCTATTCTTTTTAGGATAAGAAATTAAATAAACTAAATAATAAAAAAGATTTACACACTTTAACAACATATTGTTCAACATTTAGTTAAAATGAGAAATATTTATATATGGACCCAGCTCTTTTAAATTTACATGTTTATAATTTTTGATAATTTAATTATAGGATTATCAAATTATGCATAATTGTTGGATGAATGTTCAAACTACACACACACACACACACACACACACACACACACACACACACACACATATATATATATATATATATACTGTATATATGTACACACACACACACACAGTGGGTACGCAAAGTATTTAGACCGCTTTAAATTTTCCACTCTTTGTTTTACAGATTTTTTTGCAAAAGTATTAAAAAATGAAAAACAACATTCAGACCCTTTGCTCAGCATTATTTAGAAGCATCATTTTAAGCTAGTACAGCTATGAGTCTTCTTGGGTTAAGCTAAGGGTTGGCTAAGTTTTTAACTCCTGGATTTGGGGGATCCTGTGCCATTCCTCCTTACAGATCCTTTGCAGTTCCGTCAGGTTGGATGGTAAATGTTGGTGGACAGCCATTTTAGCATCTCCAGAAATGTTCAATTGGATTTAGTTGTTCCGAAGCTACTCCTTTGTTAATTTAGCTCTGTGCTTAGGCTCATTATCTTGTTGGAAGGTAACCTTCGGTCCAGTCTCAGGTCCAAAGCACTCTGGAGAAGGTTTTCTATCTCTGTATTTGGCCACACTCATCGTTCTAACAATTGCAACCAGTCATCCTATCCTATCCTTGCAGCTAAAAAACACCGCATAGCATAATGCTGCCACC
Source organism: Corydoras maculifer (assembly GCA_019802435.1). NCBI lineage: Eukaryota > Metazoa > Chordata > Actinopteri > Siluriformes > Callichthyidae > Corydoras > Corydoras maculifer. The sequence goes on from JAFMOD010001540.1 coordinate 202,602, forward strand.
ACCATGTTTCACTGTTAGGATTGTATTGGGCAGATGATGAGCAGAGGCTGATTTTCGCCACACACTATATATATATTCATTCATTCATTATCTCCCGCTTATCCTCTATTAGGGTCGCGGTGGGGTTCCCCATGCCCATCCAGGGGAGAACGTCTCTGGCGCTGGGCAGATAGACCCAGGACAGGGCGCCAATCCATCGCTGGGCACACACTCACTCACACAGACACACTCTTTATGGGGCAATTTTGAGAATTCAAATAACTTGATCCATGTTTTTGGACTGTGGGAGGAAACCGGAGAAGCCGGAGGAAACCCAGGCAGACACGGGGAGAACATGGAAACTCCACCCAGATGGGGATTCGAACCAGGAATCCCTAGCGCTGAGAGGCGAACGTGCGAACCACTAAGCCATCGTGCCGCCCTATATATATATATATATATAATCCATTTAATCCATGTAAATGTTAATAGCCACAATTAAATTTTTTTTTTTTTACTAAACTGAATTGTGACCGTGTAGGCTGAATTTGTGCTTCTGTACTTTTAAACAACATGTGGGTCATTTAAAAGTATATTCTACTTTCAAAGTAATACCAGATAAAGAACACAGTAAAGAATCACTACAACTAACAAACCAGAATTGATTGTAAAGAGAAAAGCTAAATTGGGCAGGTAATCTTGTATTTAATACACAAACATGGATAAATTTGAGGTACTTAATAAGTGTTATGACATAAATCATGTCATACCTCTTTCCTGCAACCTGTTAATGTTGAGTGGTTCTTTTCTATGTTCCTTATTCACCACTTCATTAGTATGACTTGTCATGCTGCATGAACACATAAATGATAAGAATCAGTTTTTTATCAAAAACTTCTAAATAATTAATTTTATCTGTAAGACTTTGCCAATAATATGAATATCACAAGTGCAAATAATTACCTTTGTTGTTGCCTGGTTACATCTTTTCTCTGGGAGACTTGCCTTGCTGGGACACCTTGCTTTGTCAAAATATTAAGACAATAATAAAACAATTTCAAACTAAAAAATTAAGTTACTATAATTTTCATTAAAAACATAAATAATTATTAGCATACCTGCTGTAAATTCAGTTTTACCTGCAATGCCCCACTCAGCTTATTTACAATACGTTCTTGTGTAGAGCTAGAAACCTCCTACAAAAAAGAGACAGTTTTTTTTTTATGTATCACATATCATACTCTAGGGCGGCACGGTAGCTTAGTACTTAGCGTGTTTGCCTCTCAGCGTCAGGGATTCCCGGTTCGAATCCAAATCTGGGTGGAGTTTCCATGTTCTCCCCGTGTTCGCATGGGTTTCCTCCGGGTTCTCTGGTTTCCTCCCACCGTCCAAAAACATTGTTCAAGGTCAATTGAATTCTCCAAATTGCCCCATATAGAGTGTGTATGTGTGAGTCTGTGTGTGCCCAGCGATAGATTGGCGCCCTGTCCTGGGTGTATCTGCCCAGCGCCCGAGACGTTCTCCCCTGGATGGGCATTGGGAACCCCCCTGCGAACCTAATAGAGGATAAAGCGGAAGATTATGAATGGATGGATGGATATTATACTCTTATTTAATAATTGGAAGACTTTATAATGCACCTCTTTGTTTATACACCACTTATTGTCAATTTCATCTGTTACACTAACAATATAGATATACATTGTAGTTCTATAAATACAAATCATTCTTTATCCTTTTCCCTGCATACTTTGTTGGTTTTATTTACTCTGATCTCCACAGAAACACTACAGATCGTGTGTTATTTGTATGATAGATGCACAGTTTGTGTTAGTTATCTTATCCTTCTTTAGTGCCCACAGAACGTTGCATACAGGATGCTAATGGCTGGCCAAATTTGGTTTAGCGTGAGGTGTTTAACAGTTTTAGCAGCACTGTTGAGACTAATCCACGTGTACCTCACATTAATACACCACTATATTATCTTTTCTATGTTGTCAATGACACTGCACTATTGAGAATCATCCACCACACTTATAATGCAAAATTTGTGGTGTACATAATAGAGGTGTATATGTTACAAGTGTCCTGTGAGAGTGTACTGATGTAAAAACTATACTTATTTCCTTTATCTTAAACATACAGTATATTATTTTGTGATATTCCTTAAAGGCTTGTAAAATGTAGTTAAACGTGTGTCTGGACAGAGGCTTGAATGCTTAGATTTTAAAAACTAGAAGACATGATGGAACCAGTTGAGCAAACCTTAGAGAGAATTTTTAGTGCCTGTTTATAGTAGACAATGGCTTTCTCTGGGTCTCTCATTTTCATTCTTATTCCTCCAAGAGCTTCACATGCTTTCCAGTGCCCTGAAGAATCATCTGTGATCACACAGCCGAAAATGGAGAGGATGGAGTGATAAACTGCCAGGCAATGTCATTAACAGTAAACATATTTAATCACATTTTAGTCATGATCACAATTATGGCTTCCAAAATTAATTAAATTTAACTGACCATAATTTTGATGTGCAAAGTTAACCTTTAAAACTAATCTGATCTGATGCACTGAACTTTTGTACCCCTCATTTATCTTTTGCCTTCCTAATACTTTACTTTTTACTTTAGTGACACCACCTGCATTTAATATTCATGTTATCTTATCTCATTATTTTCCATGTAATTCTCTATGGTTGGGGGATATCCGATGCTGGGTACACACTTACTGCATTTAATGTTTACATGGATAATAAATGTATGTTACACATACAGTGATGGATAAATTTGTAAACCACAATATATTTAGCAACCATTCAGTAAACACCTTTTTTTGCATTCTAATTGAAATTTCAGATGCATATTTTCATTTTAACAACAGAGGTCAGATGTTTCCTGTTTCCCACCTCAAAATGTGTGTTGGCATTTACTTTTTGTGTATTTGGCCTTCACGTAAATTGGTGTTTGGTTAAATTCAGCATTGTAATTTAGGTGTGCTATAATGTACGTATCTAGGTCAGGGTGACCTGCCACCATTAATGGAATTATATATCCTGAAAACATTAGAATTACTATCAAAATGGTGTTTAGGGCATGAAACATAACTTTATAACATTAAAGAATTAAAATATGCATTTTCCACATAAAATACTAATTCAGTTAAAGTTAACAACTAAAGTTTAATGGCATAAAGCAATAGTATAAATAGGCCTAATATTTGGCCTGTAGAAAGTTTATCTTAACAAAACAATCATTTAAATTTCATCTGATTAGTTTAAAATAAGTCAAATGACTTATTCAAAGGTCTTTGGCCTTATGTACATTGCATGATTCTTTTGAACTCCTCAGTTTGAGCTACTGTTTAAAATATTTAGTTAAATTGAGGCCCACTAATACTTTATATCTTAGTTTTATAATAGTAAATATCTTAAATGTCAGATACCACTGTCTTTAAAAGCCTGCAGAGCATGTAGATAGCTTTCTCCTGCTTCATCCAGTTGCCCCAGTTCGTAAAGAGCATATCCCAGGTTACAGAAGCAGCGGCCCTGAGCTTGGCGACTGCCCAATGACCCTATCAGGAGAGTGAAAATGTGTAAATTAACATTTTATTGTGGCTTCTGTTTCAACAGTATTGAATTTAAGAAACAAATAATAACCATAATAAATGAATAAGACCCTTATTCAAGACCCTTATAAAAAATCTGGTCACTTAGCAGAGAATGGTCAAGTCCATTTTATAACTAACAGTGAGATATAAAGGAAGCGAGAGAGAGGAATATGGAGAAATAGAATGATTATAAAGCAAGCTGTTTCTTAGTCTCCCTTGAGACTGACACCTGCCCTGCAGCAAAGTAATTTATCTCCTGCCTTATTGCTACTGCTAGGGAGCTTATTACAGTATTGAAACTTAGAGATAATACATATATACAAATATTATATTTATAAAAGACTTTAGGCTCAATAAATTTGTTAAAACAATATTGAATTTTCTCTTTAATGTTCTTTAATGTTGCTTTGAAACCGAATATTGTCTGTATAATTTGTATTTTTTATTTAAAATTTGTTATTAATCCCAAATAGTTTATAAATTTATATGTTTTAAAGATTTTAAGACTGTATTACGTATGCAAATAATGTTCTTGACATACACATCTGTCATCTGTCACTTTTGCCCATATACCATATGCTATATGAACAAATTTCAAAATATGACACACAAGTTATGCTGACCCCAAAAGCTATAACAACTTCCACTCTTTTATTAATATTCAATTGGTATATTAAAATATTCTTATATACTCTTGTGGAAGAGGCTTAGTGGCTTAGCATGTTCACCTCTCAGCAAATACAAATCTGGGTAGACTTTCCATGTTTTCCGTGAGTCCGTGTGGGTTTCCTTCAGGTTCTCCAGTTTCCTCCCACAGTCCAAAAAAAAACACGGATCGAGGTAAACTGAATGCTCCAAATTGCCCCATATAGAGTGTGTTTGTGTGTGTGTGTGTGTGTGTATGTGTGTGTGTCTGTCTGTGTGTCTGTCTGTGTGTGTGTGTGTGTGTCTGTGTGAGTGTGTGCCCAGCGATAGATTGGTGCCCTGTCCTGGGTGTATCTGCCCAGCGAATGAAACATTCTCCCCTGGATCGACATAGACCCTAATAGAGGATTGAGTGAAAGATAATAAATGGATGGATATGCTGTTGCATTAACAATTATCCATATTATTTTGGTCACCCATTTTATATATATATATATATATATATATATATATATATATATATATATATATATATATATATATATATATATATAAAATGAGTGCCCATCCAGGGGAGAACGTCTCGGGCGCTGGGCAGACAGGCCCAGGACAGGGCGCCAATCCATCGCTGGGCACACTTACTCACAGAGAGACACTCTATATGGGGCATTTTTTTGAGAATTCAATTAACTTGATCCATGTTTTTGGACTGTGGGAGGAAACCGGAGAACCCGGAGGAAACCCACGCAGACACGGGGAGAACATGGAAACTCCACCCAGATGGGGATTCGAACCGGGAACCCCTAGCGCTGAGAGGCAAACGTGCTAACCACTAAGCCACTGTGCCGCAGTATATATATATATATATAATGTTTGAGGAGCTGAGCATTTTCAAACTTTGAATTGCTTACCATGCAGTGCTGCTGCTTCCCTGTGGTAGTCCAGGGCTTTTTGGAACTGTCCAATGGAGTTGTGTATTGCACCAAGGTTTTGCATGACTATAGCTAACCTGTGTGGCATAGAACGGACCAGAGGCAAAGCCAGCTCATAGCATTCAGCAGCTTCCGTAAAGAGCTTCAGCTGAGCAAAATTCAGACCCACTGAGTTGAACATTTCACCTATAACCCGATTAAAACAAAGCAAAAATTTGTTTAAAAATAAACATTTGTTGGAAACACCCAGGTAAAACAGGATGGTATCTCTCTATAATACCAAGATCAACTTATTGCATACAACTAACAAAAAATCTGCCATCTCATTTGTACTTACAATCTCAATATGTAAACTTAGACCATTCCTTATGAAGAACACAGATGAGTATAAGCATTTTGCATGTCTAGGATTGTTTTTAAATGCCAGTGCTAATTTCAGCTAAACTTAATGTGAAATGGATATAAGTAGCACAGGGCACTATTGATTTTGATGGTAAAACATAATTGCCTAAAGTACACTATGTGCACATTTACTAGATAATTCAGCATTTATTATTTTTCAACAGCAAACCAGTTAAGAAAAGCAGTCTTTCACACACTTTTTTTTTACATGCACATATATAGTATGTAAATACCACTGTATCAATATGTTACATAACGTGTTAGTAGTTTATGTTGATATTTAGATTAATTAAAATTCACCAAGAATCTTTTGTGAAGAAATTTTGGCACTGAGTTCCAAGCACTCTGTAAGCACACTGATGACATCGTCTGCTAGGAAGCAGTCACACTGTAACATATGGTTCCCAGCATCCTTTAGTGACATAGCCGCAGAGGCCAGGTTCCCTGACACCTTATAGCTTTCAGCTGCACGCAAATAATACTGTGCTGCCTCAGTAAAGTCCTGAAACAATAAAAAAACACAAAGTCATTCATTCATCCATTATCTTCTGCTTAATCTTATACTTGGTTGCTGGAGGGTTCAACATGCCCATCCAGGGAGAACGTTTTGGGCAATGGCTGGGTAGCTACACCCAAGACAAGGCACCAATCTATCGCTGGGCACACACTCAATCACACAGACACACACACATATATGGGCAATTTTAAAGAGCCAATTTACAGTAAATACATGTTTCTGAAACTGTGAAGAAAACCAGAAAACCCAGAGGAAACTCACGCGGACACAGGGGAACATGGAAACTCCACCCAGATTGGGATTCAAAGCACTTCAAAGAATCCCCAGCACTCATAGTCATGCCATTTCAAAAATTAAATGCTTCCGAATTTGTGGAACACCAACTTCTTAAACTTTACTTAAAAACTTCTTATGTTTTATTTTATTAAGGTATTTTATTTTGAGCTTCTTTTACAGTCAGGGGAGTACTATAACGTGACCAATGACACCCAGCTGCTGGTGGAAGCCAGGGGGAAATAAACTGCATGAGCTGCATCAGTCTCTTAAGCTTAACAGATAGTTCAGTCCAGAATTTATTTTTAAAGGTATACTCTATAGAGATGCATATTGCCGAGCCTGGCCATAACCCAAACTGGATAAAAATACCAAGTGCTGACGTGAAGCTGGAGCCGTATGCTGACAATATAGCAAAAGGTCACAAAATAACACCACAATGTCCCAGCACTGACACAAAGTAGATTTGAGCAGTTATATGTTTAGAACTGGAAACAATAATGGACTTCATGTAAAACCACAACTGAAGAAAATTGTGGTTGCACCAGTGTTTATTTATCATGATAGAATGCAGCTCAATGCTGCCATCATATTCATAGTTAAAGAAAAAAGCCTCCAGCAGTGGATGTCAAAAATAAGATAAATCAGTAACATAATGACAGTGAATTGTGTCTGCAGTTATAAAATACAGGACACAGAATGTAACTGAAATGTACGATAAATATTCCACTATGATACAAAAAAATTGTCCTTCTCGTGTTACAGGAACACTGACCTTTTTGCGTAAGTGACAGTTTGCCAGACTGACACAGGCATCCCCCTCACTGCTTCCATCCCCTTGTGACCGATAGAGCTGTGCAGCTTGTTGGTAATGCCTGATAGCCTGAGTGTTATCTTTCAGAGACTCATAGGCTGCAGCCATATTAAACTGCAGATCTGCTACCCGTTCACCCCTCGGACCTGGTTCAGCTTGTGATAGAAATTCCAGGCCTTTTTGTGGCTTTCCAGCCTCTATGTATGCGGCTCCAAGATTAGAGGTACATGCTCGTTGCACTTTAGTGTCTCTAAGCTAAAGAAAAGACAATGCTTTTTAATGTAGTCTTAAACAACAGAAGAAACAAAAAAATACATTAACATAACATAAAACAATCCACACTGCACACATTTTGATGGTAAATTTAACATAATTTAATTATGTTAAATCCATCCATTATCCATCCTGCCCATCCATCTATTATCTGCAATTTTATCCTGTACTAGGTTTGGGGGGGGAGGGGTTAATAGGTAAGTATATACATAGACATTTAAAAAGACTTTTTATGTTGACAACCCATTCATCCATCCATTATCTTCCGCTTTATCCTCTGTTAGGGTCGCAGGGGGTTTCCCCTTGCCTCTCCCGGGAGAATGTTACGGACACTGGGCCGATACACCCAGGACAGGACACCAATCTATCGCTGGGCACACTCACTCACACAAACACAGTCTATATGGGGTAATTTAAATTTAATTCAATTGACTTGATACATGTTTTTTGACTGGGGGAGGAAACCTGGAGGAAACCCACACTGACATGGGGAGAACATGGAAACTCCACCCAGATTGGGATTCGAACTGGGAATCCCTAGAGCTGAGAGACGAACGTGCTAACCACTAAGACACAGTACCGTTCATTTTTTAACCCCATAATCTTTAAATATTTTTCATTTCCTTAAAATAAAAACATATAAATGTGTTTAAATATTCATGAAAAATACAAATAAAATGAATCATCATTTTGTAAAAAAATCTGATAACATTCAAACACATTGTTAGTGAAAAAGACATTGAAAACAGCTTTAAAGCAATGAAATATTTCTTCACAACTTCATACACATAAAACATACACACACACACATTTTATAACATATGGTAATATATTAATTATTATTAGGACATACATTTGTGGCTTTTATTGTTTTTCCAAAGCATCAGTATTACTTCAAAGCAATTTTTTAAGTTAAATTTCCATTCGTAAGTTATGCACTGAATTCTACAATAATAATAAACAATTATATCCGAATCACTGTAGAGCTGATGTTCCTCCTTCCGAACACCCTGTCCTTGATATTACACAAAGTAAAGCAAAATTATAAAAAATTTTTATATAAGTATTTCATAGAAGGTGCAAATATATAGTAAGTGTTCAAACTTAAATGTTAACTTAATGAGGATCGGATGAAATCTTTAGAACATCTTTTCTTACCTTTACTGCATTTTTCAAAGCCTTTTTGAAGTATGTGAGGGCTTCAGGGCAGTCTCCCTGCCTTAATGCACTGTATCCATATGCTGTAAGTTTATCTATGTCCACCTGGGTCTCTGTGGCCTTTATGTTTTTCTCTGTTCGCTTTATGCTGCTCTTCTTTTTTTCCTTTTTAGTGTCTCGGGAGGGCACACCATAAGAAGCCATGACAATAAAAAGGGATTAAGGCCATATACAGCAAATCACCAGCAGAATTCTTCTCACCTAATGGATTCCACTAAATTCATTAAAATAGCACCTGATCCACTAACGGCAGATTATGCATATTACCACCAAATCAATATTCTGTGCTTAACTGCTGCGAGGATCCAACCTCCACTAATGAATGTTTAATCAGCAGTGCGAGGTGTCAGTTTTACATGCATTTCCCAAACTACTACATAACCAGTGAATAAAGTCAGTTTCATTTTAGTTTAGCAGATTTAAACTTGATGCGGCCTACAACAATGAATCGAACTTCACTAGCGTGACGCAGTAAACGTCTTTAAATTATAAGTCGTATTCGTAAATTTACCTGGTGACAGACGGGGCCCATGACTGATCACGTGTATGTTTACATCCGTTGCCATAGCAACACAATATATCAGCGTTACATGATAAATTGAAAACAAGCAAATATATCCGAATCTGACGATTTCTAACGTAAATGAAACATAAGTTCAACAGAACTTGTTGATTCCACTTACTACATTACCTTTCGATTATGTAATTCACTTTATGCGGAGAGCAAAGAAAATGAACCACAAGAACCAGACTGCACTGCGCGAGCTAGAGGCCTCAGTGGCCAATGGGATTACGGCGGGATTTTCAAACCGCCTGGAAAAGTATAATCAGATTCGGTGGGAGTTCAGCCTCAGACAGAAGCGTGTTTGGTAGTTTGTCAGTGTACATGTCATTACTTTTGTTTTGTTCTTTACATGCCGCTAGCCATCATAGTATTGCGCTTTTAGCTAATACATCTATTTACCACCTGTTTATTTTTTTCGTGGACTTTGGCAGTTTTAGCAGGACGGCTAAAATCGGGAACTCGGTGTTTCAACGGCTGTAATCGACTGCAAAACCCGGATTATTTAATAGTTATTCACAATAAGTCTTGGAATAATGGGAGAATTCGCTGGACAAACCCGTTCAGGCTGTAAGTAAGACTCATCATCACAGTGCTTAGAGTACAATATGATCTGATGTAGTTAACATAATATAAAATAAAATATGGTTTTGTTATTTTCTATTAATTGTGTTTTAATGTTTCTATTTATTTAACTGGGTAAATAATTTGGCAATGCTATTACCAGAAGAAATATAAAGCCATATTTTGGTGAATCAAAATAGTAGATTTTTTAAATAATTTTTTAAAATTTTTATTACTTACTTGGTTGACTACTTTATTACATTTGACATTCTAAAACACAAAGTAGTTTAGGAACAAGCATAGAATCTGCAACATTATATTAAAACTTAAAAAATTACTTAAACACTATTTTAATTGTGATGTAGTTTTTTAAAATTCTTTTCTCCATAGTTCTTAGTCTCTATATAAGGATTTTATACAACTTCTAGTGACTTTTAAGCCAAGTGACACTTTAATCGTTTAAACTAATCTAAAAAACATTTTTATGTCCGTTAAATTGTAACCAAGTCTTCTATGTGTGTGTGTATATATATATATATATATATATATATATATATATATATATATATATATATATATATATATAGTAACTGACATATCATCTGGGAACATAGTGTTAATATTAGAAGTATAAAATAAAAATACAGTGTAAGAAAATGTTGATCTGCTGGATGGCACTAATGCTGAAACCTGTCTGTCAGCACATGGTAGCTCAGTGGTTAGGGTGTTAGGCTGTCAATCGGAAGGTTGGGGGTTCAAATCCCATGTCCATTGAAGTTACCAATGTGGGACCTTGAAGTAAGGCCCTTAATCCTAATGGCTCCAGTGATGCTCCCTATGCTTGCTTTGGATAAAAGCATCTGCTAAATGACCAAATCATATGTACCTGTCTAGATGAACGCTTGACTGCAGAAGAAATGGATGAACAGCGCATTCAGAATGTGGCCTACCAGTACTTGTGTCGTTTGGAAGAGGCAAAAAGGCAAGGCATCTTTTTTCACTTTTACATTTGCACCTGTACAGAATCCTTTTTTCATGTACTGATTATTTAATTTTATTTAAATTGGTCAGTTATCAAATTGCCCTTTCTGTACTTTCATGACTCTTGCCTACAACTTTATTTATATAAAGTTTCCATTAATAAAACATTTGCAAGGTTTTTTCTTTACTGAACATCATCACACTTTTTTTTAATTACCATCGTCCTTTAATATAAAAAAAAAACCAGATAACCGACAGAGTTAATAACAGATAAATAAACATGCATTTGAACACACCCTCTGCATTATGGAAAAATGAATTGGCATTATTTAAATAAAGTCTCTGTACTTTCAGGTGGATGGAAGCATGTCTGAATGAGGAGCTTCCACCCCCAACTGAGCTTGAGGAAGCTCTCAGAAATGGGGTTTTGTTGGCAAAACTTGGACACTGCTTTTCTCCACAAACAGTACCTTTAAAAAAGATTTATGACCCAGATCAGGAGCGTTACAAGGTCTGTAAGCAAGGATGTGTTCACATGGAATTGATGATTATCTTCATGTTGTATAGATGTCAGTTAAAGAATGTGTTTAGAATAATGGATCTGTAGTAGATGGAAACAAATCATGTTTACACTGTTATTGTAACTAAAAAAAATTCATCTGTGTTCATAGATGATGGGACTGCAATTCCGACACACTGATAATATCAACTACTGGAGGAGTGCATTAGAGCAGATTGGCCTGCCTATGGTAAAATTTAAGATTGAAACATATAAACCAAAATCAACATGCATAATCCAGCTATTTGATTCAATAGTACGAATTATGGATTGTGCCACTACAAGTTTTTTTTATTTATTTATTTATTTATTTATTTATTTATTTATTTATTTATTTATTTATTTATTTATTTATTTATTTTTATTTATTTATTGTATTAATTAATTAATTAAATAATTATTATTTTTAATACACTGTAGCTTTAACCCCACTCACATACAATACTAGTGATAACTTGGTCTGTGTATTGGGATTTTGTGATCTTGATAACTACTGTATCTTCCAGTACCTGAACTGATATTTCCCAATTTTTTTAAGTGTACAAAAGTACATCGGCTGTGAACAACCAGGATGTTGAGCAATTACCTGAATACAAACCACATATCATCTCCATACCTTTCGACCATGCAGCTTTCAAATGCTTTTAAGTTGTTTGCAGATATTCAGAATGATTATTGAAAACATAAACTGAAGTTCATAAAAATACTTTTTTCAATAACTGCGGTGAGCATTTAAGGAACTCAAAACGCAAAGTACATCACACTGACATTGTTTAAAATGCAAAATTTGTAGCTTCCCCTTGTTTCCTTTTATTTTGCTTGTTGAGGTTGGATGCTGTTCAAAAAAAGTTTAACCCTACATTTCCTATATAAATGTTGCATATTCACATGACTGAAGCGTCCCATTATTTTTATTTTTCATCTGCCAGATTTTCTACCCTGAGACGACAGATATCTATGATAAAAAGAATATGCCTCGGACTGTCTACTGTATCCATGCCCTCAGGTTTGGAACCAGTCTTAAAGTCTGAACCAGTCTGAAATTATCATTTAGAAGCATTTAAAATTCTTGTTATTTCATTAAAATCATGTACATGTATTAATCGTACAAAAATAGTAACAGTAATATGCTATCTATTTTTAGCCTTTACCTCTTTCGTCAAGGTCTTGCACCTCAGATTCATGACCTCTGTGGCAAAGTGAAGTTTACAGGTAAAAACTTTAGCCCTGAACTTGAGTAATTGACAAAAAAATAAACAAAAAAGACAACTAGCAACTGCAACTCACATATGCAATGTAAGAGCTGTATTAAATGACACGTGCACTAATTGCTTATTCTAATGTCTTTCTGACTTCACTTGATGTAGTTTAATATTGTTGACTGCTGTTAACAAAAACGATTTAGTGGTGAAGTCTTTTTTAAAAGTACTAATAAGCATTTACTTTTAATTAATGCAGATGCTTGCTTTATAGGATTGCATCTGTTATGCCGGTGCTGAATTTTGTGTTATAAATTGATAAATGTGACCGTAGATTTTAGTTAACATTTGTCACAATTAATAAAAGATTAGACCATCTTCATCTTTAATTAGATTAAATTTAATTAAATTGTTTTTTTTTACTCTGTTGTACAGAGGAGGAAATTAATCACATGAAACTGGAACTGGATAAATATGGTATTCAAATGCCTGCATTCAGCAAAATCGGAGGAATCCTTGCCAATGAGTTATCAGTTGATGAGGCTGCTGGTAAGGGTCCTACTACATAACCTAAGTAAGGTGGCATAGAGGCGAGTTTGACTGTCTCAGGTCATAAAAGACTTCTAGCAAATGTCTAAAGCTAATTTATATTTTTAGAAGTTTAGGGCAGATGTTGTATTTGTTTTTATATTGAATTTGGTTAGACAATGTAGTGTGTTAGACGCAGGCTATAATGCCTAATCTGAAATATTGCCATCTGATATGTTAAATCGAGTGAAGTTTTATTTAGTTTTGATAGGATTATTGTTGTGTGAAAAACACACAAGCCACAATTGCTAGTTATTTGTGATTTAAAATTTCTGATGAGTATAGCGTATGTGTGTGTATATATGTGTGTGTGTGTATATATATATATATATATATATATATATATATATATATATATACACACACACTGTATATATGTGTGTGTGTGACTTGTAGTCAAAGCTTGGCTTTTAGTGAATTTGGAATATTGCCCCTAACAAGTCCCTAACCATTATAAAAAAATAAATAAATAAACATTTAATTTCAAAATGACAAAAGTGGCAGGATGTTTTTGTTAATACGCTAGGGATATTTAGGGACCAGCTTTATGATACATATTAGAATATAGTATTAGAAGGTCTAATGGCAGGTGCACCTTGTCACAAAAGAATAATAAGAATTTCTAGAAACCTACTATTTTAAGCCATGTTTGTTATCTCGAGATCTCGAGAGATCATGTGATAGAAATACTTCACCTAACTTAACAGACACTCCTCATGGACACTTTGCAACATGACACTTTCCTCAACCGAATCTTTTTATTTTTGTATATTTTTGATTTATGTTTTATACTTAAATGCTGCTTATAATTCTTTTAATAAATTCTACTTTATTTTAGACTGAATATTTAAATGAAACATTCTATCTAATCTATAATGTTTAGGGTCAAAACTGGGTATGGGTATTTCTTTTGCGTTTCATGTACCACATGTTAAGTAAATGACAGTCTCCACATACAAAACTGATTGATTTATTCATTCAAAATAAATGATAAATATTTAGCCATTTTATTTTGTCGTTTATACATAATAGTGAGTGTTATGATTTGGCTGTGAGCCGAGGTGAAGAATTGCTGCCTGCCACTGCAACACTTTTTGTTATGGCTTGCTATAGAACTACAATAAAAGTAATTAATATCTAATTTTGTCATGTTGGATCAGTTCAAAGCCCTTTTTCACATCTTGTGTACAGCAGTTTCAGTAAAAAATAGCTGTCTAGCGGAGCCAGGGTATGTTGGGGCAAATTACTATGCTTTCATTTTCTTGAAAAAATTTATTTCATATGTGCCATATATGAACCCTGTTTGAATTTAATATAAAAACTGAGTAAGTACTTAAATGGAAAGAACCAGAATTGTGTTGTAATTAGTATTGTACCACTTTAAAAGTTCTGTTGGCTTTCTGTGTGTACAGTGCATGCAGCTGTCATAGCCATTAATGAGGCAGTAGAGCGGGGCTACATTGAGGACACAGTTAATGCCTTGCGCAATCCCAACGCCATGCTTGTTAATCTACAAGAACCACTCATAGCTGTTTACCAGGAGATGCTGCGACAGGCTCGTACTTATAAAGCTGCTCAATCTTCTTCTAAAGTAAGTGGGAAAACTTATTAGAATATAAATATTGTTAAAGAGTTAATCATGTTCTGCAAACTCTGTCTGCACCCAGATAATTGATTCCGTGGAAAAGGACATTTATGAAGAATATCTGACACAGAGTGAGATTCAGGAAAACATTACTAAAGTAAATGGTACGCTTCTAAGCTTCATCTCCTGTGATCATTATTTTTTTTCTATATGATCCTGAAATAATATTTGTTTGATATTTTTGCAGTGCAAGCAGCTCTCGAACATGTGGATGAGGCTATAGAGTGTGGTGATACTTTGGCGCTGGTTTCAGCTCTGCAGAGCCCATGTCTGAGCCTCAGAGGGCTGTTCAGAGACAATGCTGACTGGTATCTAGAACAGCTCACTTCTAACAGGGAACAAAAAGCCTTGGTGAGGATTAACATTTTGTAAATAAATAACACGTTTTTAAATGTTTTCACTTATTTTTACTATAAAAAAAAATCAACATTCCAAGCAATTTGATCTGAAATGTACAGGTTTGTATTGTATACATTTGTGGTGTTGTAGGATTTGGGCTGCGTGGACCCTCTAGAGAGAGATGAACTACAAGAAGGCATTATTGTAGCTAATGAGGAGGCCCAGCGCTCCCATACAAGTCAGTTTAAAAAATATATGAATTTGTAATAAAAAATAAAAACTCAAAAAGCTAGAATTGTAATTTTTTGCATTGTGTGTCTGTCCACAGTGTTACAAGCAATATTCAAAATAAATGAGGCTTTGCGGCAGGGTGACTCGCGACAGACAGTGCGTGCCCTGATGAACCCAGATGCTCAATTACCTGATGTCTTTCCTTTTGCTGCTGAGCTCTACCAAAGAGAACTCACTCATCTACTGCAACAGAATCCTCAGGTAAAAATCCCTCCAAAGCCCTAATTACTTATTACTGAGGTAATAGTTCAACATTTTAATAACAAATTATTATAATACAGTGAAAAAAAGTATTTAGACAGTCACCAATTGTGCAAGTTCTCCCACTTAAACAGATAAGAGAGGCCTGTAATTGACAACTATAAGGCACAAAATGAGAAAAAAAAAATCACATCGTCTGATATTTTTTTTTAAAGAATTTATTTGCAAATAAATGGAAAATAAGTGTTTGGTCAATAACAAAAGTTCATCACAATACTTTGTGTATTTTTTGTTGGCAATGACAGAGGACAAACGTTTTCTGTAAGTCTTAACAAGGTTGGCACACACTGTTGCTGGTATGTTGGCCCATTCCTCCATTCAGATCTGCTCTAGCGCAGTGGTTTTGGGACTTTCAACTCCCTCCAAAAGTTTTTTATGGGGTTGAGATCTGGAGACTGGCTAGGCCACTCCAGGACCTTGAAATGCTTTTGGAACATCCAAATGCTCTCTAGAAACTTCAGACGTGCCCGGATATATACATGCTTAGGCAGGGAGACACAGCACTGGCACTGCAAGGTCTGAGTACCTGGCGGCATAGTGTGTAACTGTTACGGTAGCCTTTGTAACGTTGGTCCATTCACTAGGTACCCCCTAGTGTGGTTGCTCACCGTTCTTGTGATCATTTTTACCCCACGGGCTGAAATCTTGTGTGGAGCCCCTGATTGAGGGAGATTAGCAGTGGTCTTATAGGTCTTCCATTTTCTGATTATTGATCCCACAGTAGATTTCTTCACACCAAGCTGCTTGCTTATTGCAGATTCAGCCCTCCCAGTCTGGTGCAGGTCTACAATTTTGTTTCTGGTGTCCTTCGACAGCTCTTTTGTCTTCACCATAGTGGATTTTGGAGTGTGACTGAGTTTGTGGGCAGGTGTCTTTTATACTGTTAACTTGTTCAAACGGGTGCCGTTAATACAGGTAATGAGTGGAGGACAGGAGCCTCTTACAGGTCTGTGACAGCCAGAAATCTTGCTGACCAAATACTTATTTTCCACCATTATTTGCAAATAAAATCTTAAAAAATCAAACAATGTGATTTTCTGAATTTTTTTTTCATTTTGCACAATTGCTGACTGACTAAATACTTTTTTTCCCCACTGTAACTTGTCAATTTCCTATATACCTATAGTCATTAGCAGAAATATGTTACTGCGTTACGAACAAACAGTAAATATACAATCAATTTTGGTCATAAGAAAAGATGTTTAAACAGACCTTTGTTTTAAGGACTTTGCATTTGGTTCAAATGTGAAGTGTGTTATAAATAAAAGCTTTTATTATTATATTTTACTGCTCATTTTTGGAGTTTTAGTTTATTTTTTTTTTTTGTAACTGATGTCATTTACTTAATTTAATTAGCCACATCTATAAGCCACATATACAGTATAAGAAATATGCATATATCTAAAAATATGCATTTAATTTGTTATATGGACGCAATGACAAGGTTACTTGGAAAAGTGAAGACTGTTTCAATTTGTTCCTAAATACACTGTGTCCAGGGTAAATTGCAGCAGGAGGAGCTATTTGTGGCTGTAGAAATGCTTTCTGCTGTGGCCCTCATTAACCAGGCTCTGGAGGCTAAAGACATGGGGGCTTTTTGGTCTACACTAGTCAGCCCCACTGCTGGTCTTGCAGATATTGATGAGAGCTTGATGCATAGGTAAGATATTACATTTAAGTAATGTGAATTGGCCAGAAATTGTGTTTAATGTTATAAATCGTAAATTATCTGTGCTCAGGTATTTTGAGGAGTTAATACAGTGGAAGAGTAAGGCAGGCAGAGTTTTACTGACATGGAACGAGCTGCAGAGTGGAATAAACAAGATCAACCTAGCAACTCAAGAGGAGCATGACCGTGAGTGCCAACTGCCACTAGTTACAAATATGACAATGTCGACATTTAAGCAGTTTTTAAGGTTCTTTTGTTGGCTGGAATATGAACTCTCTTTTCGTAACTTCAGAGATCTTGACGATCGGGCTTATCAACCAGGCGCTCTGTCACACTGACCACCAGAAAACTCTGAGTGCTTTACTACTGCCCTCTAGTGGTCTGCAGGATGTGTTGCCTTTTAACGCCAAACGCTACCACGACGTATTGACGCGTATTAAGAAGCACAAGGCAGAGGTATTGTAAACTGTAATTAAATCATAGACTTTTGAAAGTTTTATTAAGTTATCTTTTGATAAAAGATTTAAGATATATTGTTAACTACTGACTTCTCATGTTCTCAAATGTAATGTCCTTATCTTTTGGTGAAATTCTCAAACATGCTCATCTGCCCGCAATACGTCATTGCAATCATACCCTACAAGCAATCACATTTCCTTGCTTTTAATACATATATATATATATATATATATATATATATATATATATATATATATATATATATATATATATATATATATATATATGTATGTATATATATATGTATGTATATATATATATATATATGTATGTATATATAAAATATGCAACTATAATGATAATCAATAAATTGGCAATAAAAGTGGCATGGCTTCATTTTTTTACATTGTATAATAAAAAAAAATCTGATCTTGTTGGTGTTATAGCGATGACAGTTTTGGAATTTGCACTTTAACTTTTGACTTAATTATGATATTCAAACATCAGTATTTTTGATTAAAAAAATTGACCAGTAATTCTCAGTTTCTTCAAAAAGTTACTGATAAATCTCTAATAAGACAGTTGGGACTGGGATATCGAACCATGGACCTTCAAGTCACAAGGCTGGATCATTTAACCACAAGCATACAACTGTCCCAACAATTAAACAGATAAATCTGTTCAAAAGTACAACTACAAAAATTATTAATCATTGAATTTAGGCCCATTGGTACATTGGCTTCATGAGAACAGTTTGGGGAAAGTTCTGTTTTTGTTCCAGAATATTTGTGCTATATACATTTTCATAGACCTACCACATCCTGCAGAAAGATATCACAGTAGAATGGAAGCTGTTAAAACTACAAAAGGGGATTCGTTTTATATTAATAGTCATATATTTGAAATAGGATAGACTAATTCACATTAGTATTTAATTTAGCATTTTGCCATAATGTTATGTTTAAATGTGTTTTGGATTTTGTCTTTTTTTTTTTTTTTTTTTTTCTTCCCACACATGTTTCAGAGAAGTCGGGATCCTGGAGCAGAACTTTGGTTATCTGACATTCAGGATGGAGTAACAATGACCAATCAGGAAAGTCATAAAGCTCTTAAAAGTATGTATACTGAAAGTGTCTGTGTGTTTTCTTTATTTACTTGAAATGTGTAAGTGTCTGTACATAAACAGTTCCTCCAAATAGTATTCAACCCCCTGCAGATTTTGCATGTTTAAACATTGAGCCTTGTGACATTTTTACTGTAGATCAGCTTGTAGTTTCAGGCGAGCCCGTTAGGTACCTTCACTTTCAAAGCGGGGCTTGTCTACAGTTTGCTCATGATCACTTGGAGGATTCCGAGGCAGACTGGTTCAAGGTTCTCCAGACTGAGACCACATGCACACCCGGGACGTTTGGCGGCAGGATGGAACTGCAAAAGACCCCAAGAATACCATCCCTACAGTAAAGCGTGGTGGTGCCAGCATCATGCTGTTGGTCTGTTTCTCAGCCAAGGGGCCTGGCCATCTGACCTCATCCACGGGAAGATGGATAGCACAGCCTACCTGGAGATTTTGACCAAGAACCTCCGCTCTTCCATTAAGGATCTAAAGACGGGTTGACATTTCATCTTCCAACAGCACTACGACGCCAAGCACACGGCCAAGAAACTCAAGGCCTGGTTTAAGTCCATGAGATACCCAACAAACTTAGAATTGCGCTGGCCTGATCAGGTCTTATAAAAACTGATTAATAGCTGTAATTGCAAACAAGGGCTGTCCAAAAAAAATTTAATCTAGGGGTTGAATAATAATTTACCCTATTTTTACTGTTAAAATGCATTTATATACATACATACATACATACATACATACATACATACATATTTTTGGTTTGTAATATTTAGGCATCTGTTAATGCTGCTAATGTTCAAAGTTTGAAGGTTATTTTCATAACCACAACATTTTGGAAGCCAGGTTTTCTCATCCAACAGTGTCTAACCTCACAAATGCTCTGGATGAATTGTCAATTGTTAAAAAAAAAAGAATTTGCATGTAGAATATGTATGCATATAGATAATTAATCATTGATTTTCTTTAAAAGTCTGCATTGTGATGTGTTTGTTGTCAGAGTCTCTTGGTCTGGCTGCTATTAATCAAGCTGTTAAAGAAGGTAAAGACTCGCAAACACTGCGGGTTCTGCAATTGCCTGAGGTGGCACTGCGAAGTGTAGTAGCAGAGTGTGCTACAACATACCAGTCTGAGCTCTCTGCTCTGCTTAGAGCCAAAGTTTTAGGAGGTCAGTATCAGTGTTATAGTACATAATTTTAGGCTTTTAATAAAGGTGAATGTAATAACTTTTTTTTTTTTTATGCATGGCTTTGTATGTTATGCAATCATTTTTTTTTAGATTGCCCTCTATTGACAGTGTTTTTGCTGCGTTAATGTCTGTTCTTTGCATGGTGTGTGTGTGATACCTCACTGCATGGCTTTGCATGGTGTGTCTGAGTGGTTAGCTTTGCATTTTGTGACTCTGTGATTCCTGTGTTTGTGACTACTGCAATGTTTTACATTGTGTCTGATTGTTCCCTGTGCTGCTTTGCATGGTGTGCATTTCTGTTTGTTAAATTGTGTGAGTGACAGAGACTGTTTGCTGGGCAGCATTGTATTTTGCCTGCTTGCAGAGTTACTTTGCATATACAGTGCCCACCATAATTACTGGCACTTGTAGTTAAATTGTCTTAACTAGGTTGTGTTTTTTTTTTAAGGTAAGATTATTAAGAAAATTTCCTCCACAATTATTGGCACCTTAACAATTTCTTGAAAATAAGTGTATTTGAACAATTTGCCATTATTGTAGTATAGAAAGTATCTAGGGGACCTTTAATTTGTAATTCATCACTTCCTATTTCCCTGGGGTATAAGTATAGATATTTGTTAATCAAACACAGTTCTCTTGCTTTATCAAACATAAAATCTCAGCCACAAGAGATTATTTAATATAAAGAACTTTTTTGTCTTATCAAGAATACTGGGCGTTAAAATTAATCTTTTTTTTTTTCTTTTTCAAAATAGTTTACTTTAAATTAATAAAATCACCAAGTAATGAGTAGGTTCTTGGTGGGGAAAAAAAACTTTGAGGCACGCATGCCACTTGCGCTATAGATAAATCTATCTTTTTGGTAGGGCGCTATTTTGTGGACGTGTCGACGCAAGTTGTGCAAATCGACGTTTTTTTCGTGATCAATTGCGTTGCCCCTGTCCCAAGGATAAGTATGCATAAAAACACCACGTGCCCACAGTTATCTATGGGGAGGATCGGTGATGCTGTGGAAGCTTTAGAGAGGGTTGTGCAAAGAGGAATCTCTCTTTTTGTATTCGCCCATCTTGTTATAGGATAAGATTAAGTGCTATCTTGTTGACAAAAGGAGGTTGTACAAAGTACTAACACCAGGGGTGCCAAGAATCGTGGCACACATGAGTTCATCCTAAAGATTTATTTCTTAATGTGTGATATTTTTCCAACCAAATAAAGGCTCTTAAATTAAAGCTTAGATTTTTGCATTGTTGTCCTATATTTACAAAACAATACAAAAAAAATATAGAAGCCAAAGAACACTTCTTAACCGCAGGTGGCGATAATTACTGAGGGCACAGTATACAACTGTCCTGTTTGTGTGTCTACTTGATGCATGCCATTTAATGACTGTGTAAATGTTTCTTAGTGGTCCCGAATAACCTAATACTGTTTTGTGTTTGGAGAAAAATCAGGTGACAACAAAAGCCCATGGATCAGGACAAAGACTTCAGATGGCAGCTCTTACTACTTCCACCTACAGAAGCTGGAGGGCACTTGGGAAAGACCACAAGGATTCATTCAAAACAGCCTCTTTCTAAGCCTCGAAGAAATTCAAGTCTGTATTTATACCATGAAAAGCGACAATTTAATTTATTTATTTTATAGCAAACTAGGCTCATTTGTTTTGTCTCTTTCAACAAGGCGGTTTGCAGTGGAGTGACCATGGCCCACAGCAGAGAAATGCAGTGGAAGGCCAGTGAACCAATAATTGTGCAGTTTCAGGCCCGTGCACAGGGCTTCCTCCTCAGACAGAAACTTTCTGAACGCCTGGACTTTCTAAACACTCAGCTGCCTGCCATTGTGACCATTCAGGTAAGTCCATTGGTATAAGTGTCCTTAGATACACTAAGCATAAGATTCGTATTTAGAATCACAAGAATAATTTTATGTAAAACAGTGGGTAGTGTTTTAAAATCCTGGAAATAATCTAAATGCATTTTTAAACCTGGTTCTAAAGTTAAATTTGTTAGACAGTGTTTGTGAATGTTTAGTTGCACATCAAGGTTAATAGATCATTTATGTTGGCTTTAGCTAAGTATGCATAATATGCAAATGATAGTTCAACAAGAATGCTCAGTGAATGTACCCTCATAAAATATAATGGGGAAAAGAAAAAAAATCAAATTGTTAGAATTAGAATAGGAAATCATTGTTGCAATAAGTAACATGACTAAAATGTATTATGAGTGTTAGTTGACCAACATCTTTAACAGAATATACTGTATTTAAAAAGCTGTACTTGAAACTCAAGCGTAAAAAGGAAAATATTTGAATGATGAGATTATTGATGAGAGATTTTATTGGCTGTAGTTAGGCTGTAGTTAGGCTGTAATTATTCTTATGAATTATGAAAAAATGTAGTACTCTTACCAGAGAAGAATTGCAAACTAAGCCATGTCTGTATTTAAATACTGATGAAAGTGTAGTTATAGAGATGGTTTTAGAGTCTAAATGTGCCAGATTTATAAAATTTAGTCATTATTATCTATATTTTTTGGAAACATTTTTCAACTAGACCTGATGCTAAAGTACAGTATATAGTTCTTTTACACAGTCCCATGTCATCTATGCCTAGAAATATAATGTTCTTGTTTATGTGCCTTGTGTGAAGTCTCATTGGCGAAGATTTCAGCAGCAGAGGGCCTATAAAAGGAGACTGGAGTACCTCTGTCATAACTGGCAAGCAGTGGTGAAAGTAAGAGAAGACATTCCTGTGTAAAGTAATTTATATATGGAACAATTTTACATGTAGTTACTAATCTGAATATGCACTTTTAGATTCAGGCAATGGTTAAGATGTGGCTGGCTCGCAGAAGACATATGGCTCGTCTGCGCTACTTTAGAAGACATGTGAGATTTTCTATTTGATGTTTTTTTACATTGGGGCCTGTATC
Source organism: Corydoras maculifer (assembly GCA_019802435.1). Lineage (NCBI taxonomy): Eukaryota > Metazoa > Chordata > Actinopteri > Siluriformes > Callichthyidae > Corydoras > Corydoras maculifer. The sequence continues at coordinate 225,620 of JAFMOD010001540.1, forward strand.
CAAAAACTATAAAAGTATAAATAATGTATTTTATATATATATCTTTAACTGATAGGTTGGTGCCATTGTAAGAATTCAGGCTTTCTTCAGAGCCAACAAAGCTCGTGAGGAGTACCGGATGTTGGGTATTAAACTTTTATTCATGCTTGTTTTGTTTCCATTAAAAACATAATCTATTACCATAATCTTTTACCATGTACAGTAAAAGTTTGTACATTTGCTTCTAAGTTTTGATGTGTTTGTTATCACATAGTTCATTCCAGTAACCCCCCTCTGTCCGTGGTACGCAAGTTTGCCCACCTATTGGAACAAGGAGACAATGATATCCAACAGGAAGGGGAGCTTTTGCGTCTGCGTGAGGAAGTGGTCCGCACTATTCGGTCAAACAGGCAGCTAGAATCAGACCTGGACCTCATGGACCTGAAGATTGGCTTACTGGTCCGTAACCGCATCACACTGCAGGTGAGTGGGTGAGAGAGGGAGTGACCAGCTAAGAGATGTTTATTCTGGTTGCCAGCTAAAGCTTCTTTATGTGTGACTGTCCCATGTGTTCTGGTTCTGGGGTTCAGGAGGTCGTGTCACATCACAAAAAACTGACCAAAAAGAACAAAGAGGAGCTGTCTGACATGATGGCTTTGGAGAAGCACAAGGGTCTCAAGTCTCTGAGCAAACAGAAGCGTGAAAAACTGGAGGCTTATCAGCATCTTTTCTATCTGTTACAGGTACAGCTACTTCCTAAACAACATTTAGATTACACTAAATCATGATCAGGATCATTTAAAGCTTGTTTTCTGCATTCTTTTACCGCACATCTAATAAACTATTTGTTATTAACTAACTGATTGATTAGTATTTAGGCATATCCATAGCCGTAATTTCATAAATCATTTGCTTTAGAGTTTTGTGAAATTGTGAAGAATCCATTACTTCATTTGCTAACAAGATTGCAAAAATGTTTGTAAATTTATTATAGTTTTTTTTATCACCACAGGAAAAGAGTAGCTTGCGCAAGACGCTGCTTGCTTTTTTCTTTTTTCTTGCCACTTTGAATAGAGTAGATACATAAAACTTTTTTATACTGATTTATGAAACCTGATTTCTAAAAATTGTTGGTATTTTGCTTTAATTAACATAATGTATCCTAAAAACATTACTCCTAAAATTTATAAATGAAATTGTCAGCACATTTTGAAGTATTTATCTGGATTATCTGAAAATACTGTTGTTGCCAGTACTTAAGTACTAAAATGAACGAATGCTAAACAACCAAAAAAAGTAATATTTTTCGAGTTTGAAAAATATCACATAACCATTAGCACTAAGACAATCTTAAAACATTATTTCTAGTGCAAAAGTACGTCTATGCAAAATGCAATATGTTCCAGAAAAACATTGTGTTCCTTGAAATACTCTTTATATCCGACAGCTGTTGCTACATTAAATGCGCTGTCACAAAAATAACTCTTTTCCTCGTGGTAATCACAGGACTGTAAAAAACACATCCACTCCTTTTTTTTCCCAGCAAGAATTGGTGGCCTACCTGCTTATTTACTTAATTACAGACCTTCCTCTATAGTGACTCTTCCATTAGCCCATACTGGTAAGCCAGATATGACTGCAGTGGCTATTTGCAGTAAAGAGGTAGTTAATGTGTGGTGGGGGAAAAAAGTGTTTAACAGCAATGATTTAGAAAATCAAAATGTAGCCTGATGCTTATCTTGTGTGATTGAAATAAGCTTTAAATGAAATGCATGTCAAGAAACTTTTTTCTCATAATGAGTTAAATTGGTATCAGTTTGTGTTAAACAGTATTTTATTGCAGGGTTTAGTCCCTTGCTGTCCCATTTATTACTTTAAATTAGCTGTTATACAGTGAATTAGAATTGGGTCTAAATTGTATTTTCATCTTCAGCAGTTATGCAACTTAAAACAGCTGTGATGTACATATAAAAACTTTAATTACAATGCATGCCTTATCTTATTACCATTATTACTTACCTGTTATGATTCTTGGTAACAAAAAAGGAACATATTGTTTCAAAATGGCAAAGGATTGTATAAATCAAACTGTTTATTCTCAGACAAAAATATGCCCAGTTAGTATAATAGCTGTGCTCTAAGCAGGAGTCAATAATCTAGCTTGCCCTCATTTAACACTGGGAGCCAGTCCTTTTTGTAGATGACATCACAAATTCTCCTTTGCCTAAACGATTAGAAATATGCAGAAAGTAAAATGTCATGGTATTTTGACAAAAGTATTAATACACTTGCACATTAAACATGCCGGAACTTTAATAACCTCCCTCTACATATCGTCACAGTTTCCTGATTATTTATTGGGTAATGTTGTTCGACTTGAATGCAGCTGCTCGCCCATGCCATTAAATTCCAAGTAAACAGCTTTTTGCTAATGCTAATACCAGAGGAGGTTTGTTGTTTTTAAGTCAGCAGAGCTTTGGTTACCTGTATGAACTGTGTGCCTCAGAGTTACAGAACTGGGTCAAGGACTGCTATGTGGTCTGCTGAACTGTTGCAGTTAAAAGCTTTTGCTTTATAATAATACCAATTGAATTCAATGAGTTCCTCGATCAATCTATTCTTTCCAAAATGCTTGTAAAGGCAAACTGCATAGATAGGTGCTTCTTTTTATATACCTGTTTTAATAGGACTGAAATAAATGCTCAAGTTCAATCATTGTAAACTGTGTCTTAATATATTCATCTAGTATTGATGTGAAAAAAAAGTGCAATATTATATTTACATCATGCTAGCTGTACTTAAGTCTGTGCTTGTCAGGTTTTTCACATAAATTTAACTGTAATGTATGGAAGCCCAGAGAGGATGTTCATTTTTTGATAACATCTTGGGTAACGTTCACAAAGGCACTATATATGTATGTATGTCTGTGTGTGTGTGTGTGTGTGTGTGTGTGTGTGTGTGTGTATATATATATATATATATATATATATATATATATATATATATATATATATATTGTGTGTGTATATATATATATATATATATATATATATATATATATATATATATATATATTGTGTGTGTGTGTGTATATATATATATATATATATATATATATATATATATATATATATATATATATATATATATACACACATATACACACACACATACACAGACAATATATATATATATATATATATATATATATATATATATGTGTGTGTGTGTGTGTATATATATATATATATATATATATATATATATATATATATATATATATATATATATGTAATATGTATGTGTGTGTGTGTGTGTATATATATATATATATATATATATATATATATGTAATATGTATGTGTGTGTATATATACACGTGTGTGTGTATATGTATAGGTCAGCTAAAAACATTTACAGGCAGAAGACTTAAAGTGACAAGTGATGCCAGTTCTTTCAATTTTAAATCTTCCTGAAGTTCCTTCTAAGCATAAGGTGCTGCAAATCCAAAAGCCTTTTTTCCCACTTTTTGTGCGAGCTCTGGGCATAGAAAACGGGAGCAGGTCCTGAGAGCACAGACTATCTCCCGCTACTCCTCAATGAGGGTCTGGCAGTATTAAGGGAACACTCCAAGGATTGATTTATAGTTAAAAATATGCTAATGCTTCAATCTCCATATCTATTAATATTTTTGATGCTTATCTTGAATTTCCAAATTTAAATTATTTGTAATGAGTTATCCCATTCATTCATGTTTGTGTTTTTTTTTTGCATCCACAGACTCAGCCATCATACCTGGCCCAACTCATATTTCTAATGCCACAAAATAAAAGTACACGTTTTATGGAGACTGTCATCTTTACTCTCTTCAATTACGGCTCTGACTGTAGAGAGGCCTACCTACTTTTACAGCTCTTTACTGCAGCGCTACGTCATGAGATCAAGTATGCTTCTGTTTGGGAATGTGACTTTTAAGTAAACAATTTAGGTAGTTCTGCTCATGTTATCTTTTGTGAATGTATTTTCAAATCAGACTGAAGGTCGACCAGCCTCAGGAGGTCGTTACAGGGAATCCCACGGTCATAAAAATGCTGGTGAGTTTTTACCGTCATGCTCGTGGGCAGAACGCATTGAGGGATATCCTAGGACCTGCAGTGCGTGAGGTTCTGCAGGACCGCACACTCAGCATTCGCACAGATCCGGTGGAAATTTACAAAAGCTGGATAAACCAGACCGAGAGTCAGACTGGCCACAAGAGGTCAGTGTCATATACACATTCTAAATATTAGTTTTTCATTGAGCACTTATGAATTTCTAACAAAAGCCATGCACCCCACACCCTGTACAAACACATGGATCAAATGTAATTAAGTTTGTTTAATTAATCAGGCAAGCATAAATTATAACCATGTTCAGTGTTTGCTGCTCTCCTGAAGTGGATGCAGACAATTTTTGTATCTATAGCTCATAATGTAGAGCACACAGGCGGGTTGAAAATTCACCTTGTGATCATTCTATGGATTCTCTCAGCTCTCTGCCATATGAAGTAAGTGCAGATCAAGCTCTGAGTCATCCAGAGGTTCAGCAACGTCTGAACATTGCCGTCACTAACCTGAAGTTTCTGACTGACCGGGTTCTTCACTCAATCACCAGCAACCTACACAAGATGCCGTATGTATACATTTTTTTTTTTTTTTGCAGGGAAATTTGTAAATTAGAAACAAACTACAATGTATACTGCCTGGCCAAAAAAATAAGATAAGTGTGTATACTTAAATGTTAAGTCCAATGTAAAGCATGTTAAGGAAAACTTAAAATAAATTCACTCAGTTCAGTCAATAAAATTTGAAAAAGTCCTTTTGTTGTAGGTATCAAAATGGCATGGTAGCTTAGTGGTAAAGATGTTTGGCTGTCTGTCAATCTGAAGGTTGTGGATTCAAATCCCAGGTCAACTGAAGTTACCACTGTGGGTCCTTGAGCAAGGCCCGTAACCCTAATAGCTCCAGGGATGCTGAGTCCCAACCCTCTGCTCGCTTTGTAATTCGCTTTGGATAAAAGCATCTGGTATTTAATGATTTTTGTAAAAAAATAAATAAATAAATAAAAAAAAACTGTATGTTACTGTAACTGTATGTTAAAGTTAAAACATAATTTAAGTAGCATACAAAATATAACACAGTGCAGCATAACTAAAAGGTCAAACTGCTTTACAGATCTGTCTGCATTTCAGCAAGACACTCTACTAATGATGATTTGGGTAATGAAGTGAAATGAAATGTTTATTATTATTTCATTTATAAGTGTTTTATTAAAGGCATGTTTTTCAGTTCAAGAAGAAGGAAAAAGTACAATTAGTTATTTGTTGCTGTCTCATTGTGTAATATGTATTTCTATGACTCAGAATACTTCATTAATCTTGATTATGCTTCACAGTAAGAAGGTTCTGAGTTGTCTGGTATAGCAGTCTTCTACCACTCAAAGCTCCAAAGCACTATTTTACAAATTTTTGTGAAATTTCCCTTGCTGTGTCAATAAAGTAAATATCATATTTTAGTTATTGTTAAAAATTTAAGCACTGAGATATGATACAGGAATGTGGATCCAGCAAAGCTGTGCTTAAGACTTGTAGTGTAAATTGTAAAGGGCTTTTTACTTGTATGAATTCTAAATATTCTCTTTCTCTCTCTCTCTCTTTCTGTCTGTGTGTGTTAGGTATGGATTACGCTGTACTGCTAAGGTTTTGCGAGACTCCCTGCATGAGAAATTTCCTCAGGCTAGTACGGATGAGTTATATAAGGTAAGCAGCACTAAAATTAAGTCTCTGTTAGTTTTATGAATGTAATTTAGAGGCAATTTAACCAGTAGTCATTCTTAATGGTAGATTGTTGGAAATCTGGTGTATTACCGCTACATGAACCCTGCAGTGGTGGCTCCTGATGGATTTGATGTGTTGGAATTTGGGGTTGGCTCTGCTCTTCTACCCGATCAACGACGAACCCTTGGCTCCATCGCTCGAATCCTACAGCAGAGTGCAGCACACAAACATTTCCAAGGAGACTCGGTGCACCTGTGTGCTCTAAATGAATACATTACACAAATACATGGAAAGTTCAGGTAAGAAAACTTTTATCAAAACTCTTTAATTTCTTAATGAACATGTGCCTTTGATAATCATTAAATATATAGAATTTATATATATAGTGTTTAATGGCCATTTATTTGATATTTATTGTAAAGCATTTATTAGTGGCATTATATAGGGATGCAGTGGTTATTATTTTGTCTTACAGCAAGAATGTCTTGTGTTCAATTCCCAAGGAGGGTAGACAAGGTACCTCCTTTTTTTTTTTTCAGGCTTTATACCTAAACACTGGTGAGATGAATTTTGCATTTACTGAATCTGTGATGTCAGGACCAAAAAGTATTAAGTACTTTCATGCTCTATGTTATGGGTAGATGTGTCCATGCGTTTGAGAGATGGAAATGATTCTCAGGAAAAGAATGGTGGAGTAGAAGATTTTTTTTTTTTATAATTCCATATAAGGCGCAAAGGCATATGTGAGTTGTGCAAAAAAAAATTTTATATATATTAGGGCTGCAACAACGAATCGATAAAAATGATAAAAATCGATTTTCCAAAGTATCGATATTGAATTTACATTATCGATTCGTTGGGTCGCGCGATTTTCGCGTTACTCGCGCTGTCGTAACCGCTTACGTCACCTGCAGAGCCTTCAATAACGCTGGAAAAAAGCGGGTTGAACAGAACAAGGTGGAGTCTGCAAAACAAGTTGATAAATCGCACAAATGAAACACAGCCAACGCAGAAAACAAGCTTCCGTTTAAAACCAAACTGCAGGAGCTTCACCTTCACACAAATAAAGAACATAGAGCATGCAGCTCTGCGAACATGAACTGAGCTGCACAGAACACCACGGTGATGATCCACCACCTGAAACTAAACACTGATGAGGATGAAGCTGAACAGCAGATAAATCACTACAACATCCCGAGGTTCTTTAGTTTAAAGTGAATCAACGTAACACTATCAGACCGGCAGAGCAGTTTCATGCTGTATTTGGTTGTTAACTGGATAATAACAGTGATCGAGAACGTGTCTTAACGTCCGTTATACGAATACGTCCGTATTTCCCGGGACATGTCCGTATGTCACGTCCTGTCCCGATTTACTTTTTAAAGTGAAGAAATGTCTTGGTTTTTAGAGCATTAATAGCAGCACGGGGGATTCACACGCGCACGGCGTAAAAGTACCCGGCTTTAAATGTCCCGGCACTGGGAGACTGCGCGCGGCGCACTGTGTACAAGGAAGCCTTGTACACAGTGCGAAAAGCAGCCACTTATGTCCCGGTGTCCAATTGAAATTTCACACGAGGTATTTTTTTGGTAACTGGCTAATTTGTTCATTCATTATCTCCCGCTTATCCTCTATTAGGGTCGTGGTGGAGTTCCCCATGCCCATCCAGTGGAGAACGTCTCGGGCGCTGGGCAGATAGACCCAGGACAGGGCGCCAATTCATCGCTGGGCACACACTCACTCACACAGACACACTCTATATGGGGCAATTTTGAGAATTCAATTAACTTGATCCATGTTTTTGGACTGTGGGAGGAAACCGGAGAACCCGGAGGAAACCCACGCAGACACGGGGAGAACATGGAAACTCCACCCAGGTGGGGATTCGCACCTGAGAGGCGAAAGTGCTAACCACTAAGCCACCGTGCCGCCCGGCTAATTTGTTAATTATATTTTTTCCATAGCTGATTGTTAATTAGTTCATTCAATCATTATCTTCCGCTTTATCCTATATTAGGGTCGTGGGGTGGGGGTGTTCCCCATGCATTTGTTAATTTTTTTCAATTGCTGATTGTTCATTGGTTCATTTGTTAATTAATTTTTTCCAATAGGCTACAGAACAGACAATATTTGGTTCATTACTGAGGGCAACTGAGTATCATGTGTTATTTGGAATTTACTTTTTTTAAGTGAGGGATGTTTAGATGATACATTATTTCTTTCATTGTGCTTTTCATTAATTACAGGAAATGTTAACTTAAACATTTTGAATGAAATTACTATATATAATACTATACTATAGAATAATTTTACTGAAAAACATCCATCTTTGGATAAAAGCGTCTGCTAAATGATTAAATGTCTGCTAAATTATTTTAAAAAAAAATGTATTTATCCGATTCATCGATTAATCGAAAAAATAATTGACCGATTAATTGATGGTCACCTCTCAGCGCTAGGGATTCCCGGTTTAAAACCCATGGAAACTCCACGTACTCCCCGTGTCTGTGTGGGTTTCCTCCCACAGTCCAAAAACATGGATCCAGGTCAATTGAGTTCTCCTATAAGTTGCCCCATATAGAGTCTGTTTGAGTGAGTGTGCCCAGCGATAGATTGGTGCCCTGTCTTGGGTGTATCTGCCTAAACGCCCGAAACGTTCTCCCCTGAATGGGCATGGGGAACCCCACATCAATGCGACCCTAGTAGAGGATAAAGTGGAAGATGATGGATGGATGGATGATCAATAGAGTAAAATCAGAGAGCTCGAAGACATGCGTCTTTTTATCCCAACTCTGAAAAAAGGAACCTTTTACCCATTTGTGACATAAATACACCCCTGGATTGGAACAAACCATCGCATGCAGATAGAACAGGGGAGTTTCGGGTATACAAGCAACAAAAAACTTTACATCAGGATGAAAAATACTATTTAATTATAACTAAAATAATTGCAATGAATGGTAGAGCCTAAATGGCTACAAGCACCAACGTATTGAATGATGTGTTCAATTCCGGTAAAGCGTAATGTGTATTTATCACATCACACTCCTTAATACTAACCTCTTTCAAGCAAATCCTTTAAAAGTGACAAATCCTGAATTATTAAACAAAACTTTTTCTTTTATACAGGAAGTTCCTGCAGGCAGTGTGTGACGTTCCTGAACCTGAGGAGCGCTTTAACATTGATGAGTATTCTGAGATGGTTGTCCTTAACAAACCGGTCATCTACATCTCCATTGGGGAGCTTATCAATACTCACAAAGTAGGTGTACCCCAGACTGTGAACAAATCCCCCTCCCCCACACACAAGTATTTAAAAAAAAAATTCATATTAATTTCATGTCAAATCTGTGGTAAATGCAGCTGCTATTGGAACACCAGGATGCACTGTGCTCTGATCACAACAACCCTCTTTTGCTTCTGCTGAGAGATTTGGGCAAAACACCCACTGTTCAGTCGCTAGTTGGTACGTCTTGTTGTTTATTCTTTTACTTCTTTGCCAAGTTATCAAAATACATTTTATGGACTTACGTACTGCGACACTTTTACACATACAGGAACTATAATATTACATGTTTACCCGTTGCAGGTTTACTACAAAATTTTAAAGTGTGTTATATTTTGTGTCCATTCATTCAGAACAGCGTTAGTAAGTTTAGCCATCAATATTGACTGAGCCTGGATCGCAAACTATTCTAATTTATCTCTGATGTTTAGTGAGGTTGAGGTCTGTCAAGGTCAATTACACCAGACGTCTCCAATCGTGACTTTATGAACCGTGCTTTGTGTGCTGGTCCAAGTCATTCTGGAAGTGCAAATGACTTTCCCCAAAGCATAGCCGAGTGGTCCAAATCAAATGTTGCCAATCTATCAAAACTACATTATTAATGCCAACAATTTGCATACATCACTGATGACTTTTAGACTGCTACAGAGCAAGTTGCTGCAGTTTGAGTGCAGCTTTAGTATGCTTACATTTCTGTAGGCCCTGTACAGTTTAGTTAAAGTTGTCTGGATTTAATGATGTCACAGGAGAAGGAGTGATCAACTTTGCAGAACAAAACCAGGAGCAGACATTGGCTCAATACAATAAGATGGAGGTGTCTCTTACCCTTACCAGCAAGTACGACATTTTTAAAAGCTCAGATGACAAACCTGATGCCCGAGGCATTTTGCTCAGGTGGGATATAATTGTTCACGTTTTGCACATTATTGTGTAGTCCTTCAAACTGCCTGCCCTTTAAACAGATTTCTGCTTTTTTTAGCATACAATGTGTGCTTTTATATTAAAATTTGCCAGAGTGGGTCACATTCCCAGTGTTCATAAAATATTGTTAATGTCTTTTATCTCTTGTTTTTGTTTTTTCCAGCACTAAGCAGTTAATAATTGATGTAATTAGAACTCAGCCTGGCGAGACACTCAGTGAGGTTTTATTGTCCTCCATCTCTCAGGATCAGGTACTGATCACATGTCCTCACATATTGTCCTGTAAAAAAATATTTTTGTGACAGTTGGCTGAGCAAAAATTTAAACTGTTTGTGTGTTTGTGTTTTAAGGAGGTGCAACATGGCTGGATGATGCATTGCAGGGCACAGAGAGATGCCCGTACCCCAGAAAAGATGAAGAGAAATAAGTCTCTAATCACTGATGGCAATCTGACCCTGGAGGAGAAAAAACGAAAAATTCAGCGCAGTCTGAGGAGGTTGGAGGCTTTAGGAGTGCTCACTCCACCTAATTCAGAGACTCAGATTCTACAACATATTGCTAAGGTACTACTTTGTGCTTCTTCTCAAAATGACCAAAGATGAGATCTCTGTAATAATTAGTTGTTAATATGTGACGCACTGGTACATTTTTAAACTTTTTTTTTTTTTTTTTTTTTAAACTTGCTTGTAGAAAGCAAATCCGATAAGAGCACCTTCAGTATAAACATTCATTCATTATCTCCTGCTTTTTCCTCTATTAGGGTTGCGGTGGGGTTCCCCATGCCCATCCAGGGGAGAACGTCTCGGGCGCTGGACAGGGTGTCAATCCATCGCTGGGCACACACTCACTCACACAGACACACTATATGGGGCAATTTTGAGAATTAAATTGACTTAATCCATGTTTTTGGACTGTGGGTGGAAACCCACGCAGACACGGGGAGAACATGGAAACTCCACCCAGATGGGGATTCGAACTGGGAATCCCTAGTGCTGAGACTGTCACGATTATTTCTATTCAAATAGCAGGAATGCAAACATTAAAAAATTTAACGAATATTTCAGATGTTTCTTAAACTTTGATTTTGGCATTACTTGACTTCTACTCTAATCAGTATTTTTACAGCCAATCACAATAAGCTCATCAATACAATCAGAGTTGACTGATCTCAGTCACCAATAATTGTTGTGGGGGGAAAAAAGTAGTTACATACTAACATAGAATACGGTGCTGTAAGGAATGTAGTAGGATGGATGGATCAGTAGCTTAAGAATATTGAAGACCATATTGTTTTAACAATCCCCAGGATAATAAAGCTTTCACATGCCTCTTCGCTTGTGGCCAAGATCCAATGCTCCATAAGATTAAAACACACTGTGCACCTGATAAAGTTCCTAATTGCTTTTATTTTGTCACTTGAGGAATTTAGATAGTTGACCTGAAAATATAATATAATAAAATATGTTCATTAGGTGTTTGTGCATTAAAAGAAAGCTGAATTAAATAATTACAAGCAGTAAGGTTTCTTCATTTGTAAACTAATATATATAACAAGTATAGTTAAAGTTTTTATTTTTTTCTAATCTAAATTTTACTTATTTATCAAACACCTCTTATAGTACAGAACCTGCAACAATTTACTTTTAAAAAGATAACTTTTCATAGAGATGTTCAGGTGTACAGTGGTGTCTTGTACTGAAAATGATTTCAAACAGCAATTTTCTGAGATATTCAATTTAGGTTTAAACCATGTTTATCTCAGAATATCTCAGATTTTTTAATTTTATTTATTTATTTATTTATTTTTCTGTATTTATTTGGCATTTGTGTTTGCTGTTTAAACTCATTGGATTGCCATTATTTGGGGCCTGGAGTTGAATTAGTTCACTGTCTGTTATTTTAATGGAGAAATTTAGGTCTCCACAAGGCACCACTGTATAAATAAGAAATATATTAGTCCGGTTTTGAACATAATTTGAACTGGTAGAAAAGACTTTCTAAACCAGTGAGCTTCAGAGAAGAACACTTTCCACCCAGTAGTAAACCTGTATGATTTGATTGATGTTTGTTTTCTGTCACTATACATTTTAATCAGGTCACTTTTGGTATTTTGGAAATAAATCAAAAATCAAAGTTAAATAAACACAAAATGAAACCAGAACCCTGATAATAGGACTTATATAATGAAATGTTTTTTTTTAATTAGACAGCAATCTTACTTTGATTTGCAATGCAAACAAAAACAATTAATTGTGAAATTATCATGAAAGGAAAGCATAATTCTTTTTAAAATGTTACATGATCAAGGAGAGATCCAAGTCAATCAAGATTATTTACAGCTGATGTCAAAGTGAGCAACGAGTTATCAATTAACACCCTGTAATAATTGTGTGTTTGAGTCAAATTAGAAGAACTTTAGTTAGAATTTATTAAAAGGTATTCTGTTATTCAAAACCAATGGATTAAGTGTCAACCCAGTGCTTTTTAACTTTTCAATTAAAACTTATTATAATGGTTTAGACCAAAAAATATCCAAGGATCCACTTAAAACCTCATAGCTCTTCTCATGTCAGATCAGTTCATTTGAGAAAAAACTGAAAATAGAACTCAACACAGTAATGTAACATATGCACACTGTGCTTGAGGGCCTTTCTGCTAGAGCTATTTATTCATTTTAATGATTAAGTTCAAGGTGTTGAAATATTGCACAGATTATCCCTTGTGAATTTATATTCTTAATGTTTTGTTTATTATTTAGTTTAGTAAAAAACTAATTTGCTAATTTGAGGCACTTAAAAGCATCATTTGTACACACTGTGAACTGAACATTTTGTATGAAGTACCACCATGATAACATCTTAACCTTTAAGTACAACAACACCTGTCAATGTACAGAAACACCTAGGATAGAAACCTTATTTACCTACCATTTTAGTGAGTGATAACTCATATGCACACATTTGGCTAAAATTCTATTTTGCTGTAGTTCCTAAATCTAATAATATTTATATATTATTATATGAATAATTATTTTTTTTCTTCTTTTGATCATCAAGCCATCTAATGTAGTGTTCATCTAAAATATACAATTATAATACACATTTTACTTCATTTACTTATCGGGGGGAAGCATTCAGTATTAACAAAGAGCACATCTCTTAAAATTTTTTTAGAAACACAATAAATCGAGCCAGCAATAAACAAATTCACTTCACTGTGAATGTCCTCCTAGAACACCTGGTGTTGAAAAGCCTTTACTCACTCCTTGGCTACTCAGCTGTCCAAGAATAATAAGATTTTTTCTTTTAATGCTGTCGTTCTTACCTTTAGTTAAAATGTGTTGATTAGACTTCTGTCGGCATTAATGATCAAACCTGTGAACATAAAGATTCATTATTCATACACTACTATTGTAGCTTATGCAGCTTTATGTGTGATTACTTGAATATTTAGGTGGGTATGTGTGTGAACACCCTTGAAATTACACATCTTTTTGTTTTTGTTAACTTAGTAGTAGTTCAAATCTGCCCTTATTAAACACCAAATTGTTTTTTACACAGTGCCAAACAAATAAGACATTCAACCCATGGCACTAAATAGTAGTGTGATATTCTATCATCATAAATATATTGTGATCAGGCTGTATGACCGCTTATATCAGTTTCATAAAAATAAATAATTATAGGGTGTGTTTTGGTTGTCTTGCATGATCAGATTGATTAATTTATGTCTATCCTGATTGCCTACAAATAATTTAGTTAAAATTTTATTATATTGTCCATAGAATTTGTTTCTTTCATCTGGGTGGTATTGATCTTATGGTGTTGTGTGGGGTTGTGCTTACATTTGAAGTTCTCTTCTTGTGGTCCTTTCATGATGTAGTTTGTGAGTTAGGCGGTACATTACCACTCTAGTTAAACCTTACTGCACGTGGGGGATTTAAATTGGCTTATATTACTAGCACATGAGCTACTGTTTGAGTATTTTCTTGATCTTTGTATTCATTAAAACAACATTGTCTACCGTGAAAACTACAAGCTATGTTTGATTTGTCTTTTATAAGATTTCTCCATTGTTTTGAATATTGTTTGGTTTAGATTTTGAGATCTTTTATATATTGTGTTAAAAGATTGTTCAATGTCAGAAAATTTTGAAAGTTGGACACTTGCTCTATATAGTCATGCCTAATTTGAATTTTAATTTGCATTTTAAATTCTTAGGTTTTATGCTGGCCACATCAATTCTTATTTTTCTTCATGAATTATGGAAATTCTGTGTATAATAAGACAAAACACAGCCTATGTTAATTTTCTAAACCATTTATCCTGATCAGGGTAATTAGGGGACTCTAGGGCCATTTTGTTCATTGTGGGGCATAATGTGGGGGTATACCCAAGACTGGTTACCAGTTAATCGCAGGACAAACATACTTCTCACACACATTTGCGCCTAGAGGCAATTTACTCGTCAGTTCACCTACTGGCATATATTTGTACTGTGGTAGGAAACCTATGCAGATATGGGCAGAACTTAGAAAATCCACACTGAAGGGATCATAGGAATTGATCCTTAAACCTTTGTGCTTTGAGGTAAGCGTGCTAACCCATGCACCACTGTTCCAACCAGTTTAAATTCACAACTTTAAAGGTAGCCCAAATATTGCCATACAATTGTACAGAGGGATGCATGTACATTAGTGTGGTATAAGCTCTTGTTTCTGTTGTAGGATATTCGTCACCAGCGTTTGTATCGGCAGAGACGGCAAGCTGAGTTGGTTAAACTCAAGCACACACTGCACAGCTTGCACTGCAAGAGTTCCTTCCATTCAGAGCAGATCGACTACTACAGTCAGTACATCTCCACCTGCCTGCACAACCTCACCACCAGGTAACACCAATATGTAATTACCAGGAAAATTTCTAATCACAACCATAAATGTTTGTCGCATTGTGTTTTTGAGCTAACTAAAAATAAACTTAAATGGCAAATGTTTAGTCAAGCGAATGGAAGGAAGGCCACAGACAATAAGGGAAAGAAAAGTAAGCAGCCAGCACTGACCTACACTGCTGCCCGGCTTCATGAGAAGGGTGTCCTGCTGGAGATTGAGGACTTGCCAATCACACAGTAGGAACACCTAAATACAAATCATACATTAACTTGACTTGCTTTCTTCTTTAATTAATTAATTTTTTAAACAACTAAGTTACATTTCTTGGAATGTTAGTCTGAACCCAGATCAGCACACTGTCAAAGAAGATGCATATAGGTCTACTCATGTGCGCTTGTATGTTTAGGTTTAAAAATGTGATCTTTGACATTGTGCCTGGTGAAGAGGGAGGCACGTTCCTCGTTAAAGCCCGATTTTTGGGAGTGGATATGGAACGATTCCCTCTGAAATATCAGGTAAGTACTGGAAAATGCACAAATTACTGTTCAGTTGAACATTTCTCATGTTCCTCTAAACTTAGTGTTAAGTAAATATTTTTGTAATTGTCACATTGTGTTTTCCATTGTTTCATGTAGGACTGCACGATTATTTTGATAATCGGTCAGTTATTTTTTTCGATTAATCAATGAATCGGATAAATAAATAAATAAAATTCCATGTTTTTACATTTAATCATTTAGCAGACGCTTTTATCCAAAGATGGATGTTTTTCAGTAAAATTATTCTATAGTATAGTATTATATATAGTAATTTCATTCAAAATGTTTAAGTTAACTTTACCTGTAATTAATGAAAAGCACAATGAAAGAAATAATGTATCATCTAAACATCCCTCACTTAACAACAAAAGTCAACTCCAAATAACACATGATGCTCAGTTGCCCTCAGTAATGAACCAAATATTGTCTGTTTTGTAGCCTATTGGAAAAAATTAATTGACAAATGAACTAATTAACAATCAGCAATTGAAAAAAAATAATTAACAAATTAGCCAGTTAACAAAAAAAATACCTCTTGTGTGAAATGTCAATTGGACATCGGGACATATGTGGCTGCTTTGCACACTGTGCACAAGGCTTCCCGTTTGTCTCGACGCGGTCTGAAAGCGGGGGAAACTCTTTTGTAAACAGACACTTGCGCTTCAGCGTGTTGCTTGCGGACTGACACGCGGCGCCTTACGCAGTGTCCCAGTGCCGGGACATTTAATGATCCAATGAAGGTCATTTAAATGGCTATAAGCACGTGTGCGCTTCAATCTTCCGATCCCCTGAGGTGTGCTGCTATTGATCCGCTAAAAACCAGGACATTTCCTCACTTTAAAAAATAAACCGAGACGCCCGGGACAGGACGTGACATACAGACGTATTCGTATAAGGGACGTTAAGACACGTTCTCTATCGCTGTTATTATCCAGTTAACCAAATACAGCATAAAGCTGCTCTGTCGGTCTCATAGTGTTGCGTTGATTCACTTTAAACTAAAGAACCTCGGGATGTTGTAGTGATTTATCTTCTGTTCAGCTTCATCCTCATCAGTGTTTAGTTTCAGGTGGTGGATCATCACCGTGGTGCTTTGTGCAGCTCAATTCATGTTCGCAGAGTTCGCATGTTCCGCGTTCTTTATTTGTGTGAAGGTGAAGCTCCCGCAGTTTGGATTTAGACTGAAGCTGTTTCTGCGTTGGCTGTGTTTCATTTGTACGATTTATAAACTTGTTTTGCAGACTCCGCCTCGTTCTGTTCAACCAGCTTTTTTCCAGCGTTATTGAAGCTCTGCAGGTGACGTAAGCGGTTACGACATTGCGAGTAACGCGGAATTAGTGCGACCCAACGAATCGATAATGGAAATTAATTATCGATACTTTAGATAATCGATTTTTATCGATTTGTTGTTGCAGCCCTAGTTTCATGGAATCTTTGTTCAGCTAGGATTTATCAAAGATGTTTGTGTGCCTAGGATTTGCTGCAGCTTCAGTATGAAGGTGTTGCTGTAATGAAGATGTTTGACAAAGCCAAAGTCAATGTCAATCTTCTCATCTTCCTGCTCAACAAAAAGTTCTTCAAAAAATGATGAGACGATCACAGGTCTTTTTTTTTTTAAGGTTGATTTACAAAGTAAAGTCAACTGGTTTTATATAAGCATGATACGATTATTATAACAGAGTAATGTATGTTGAAACTCTATACACTATAACTCCTTTTAGCTTTTTAATAGCTTAAACTAATTGGATAGATGTCCAAGGCGTTACTTTATGCAACAATGGCTAATTAGCTTTATAAATGACCACAACTGGTTTATATTACTGTAATATTCACTATGTTGCTTCATATTTACGATTTACGATTACGATATTATTCTTTACTATTCTATACTTTGCCTAAAGGGACACTCTATTATATTTATTTTCCTTGTACACTCCTTATATATTTCCTCTATTATATTATTTTATGTAATAGAGAAATTTTTTTATGTTTTATCAGTGTGTGTTTTGTGTGTGTGTTGGTGATTGTTTTCATATTTTGATATTTCATATTTCACTCCTGATGGCTGATACTTTTAAACAGACTCTTGTTTTTTTTCATGCTTTAAAGCAGAGCTGTTTAATGCGTTGGATACTTTACAGCAGGTTTGTGTACTGTATTCCTCTAAACTTAGCTGTTGATCAATAATCGACAGTTTGGGTTTATGTCTTTGTCATTACCATGCTCATCATGATTTGTGTTGAAGATGACCAGTCAAACAGCTGGTCAGCAGCTCTGGAGGTTTTAATTGCTGGCAGTGTTGAGTAATTTGTAAACATGAGGTCATGTGCATTTTATATTAATCTGTAATTTTTTAAAGCATCTGCTACTTCTGAGTTGCTTTATGAAAGTTGATCTATCCTAATGTGTACATATTTCCTATCCACACTTTCTTTCATTTTCTCTTAACTATGTACATTTTTCTTTGTATAACAGTTCTTTAGACTTTATTTGCAATAAAATCTTTCATCTTATTTTAGCATGTCTTTTTTATTACTCAAAATACTATTTGTTTATTTAAACAATAGAGCTATCAACATAAAACATACCAATCAAAGGCAAAAAAAACATTGGTCAATGTACTTCTATTATGCTGATATACAATACTATTCAAAAGTTTGGACACACCCCCTTATTGCTCCATTGTCCATTTTCTCCACTTACACTTACAGGTAGAGACAGTAGTACATCTGTTTTTATTTTTGTTAGTCTGTTGGTTCTATTTTCTATTGGTCAGAACCATTTCCTGAACCGGTATAATATTTAAATAAATATTGTCAGTTCTGCAAGAAGGGTTTTAGTGCTGCAGTGATGCTGTAGTTTGATTTATCCACCTTATTGACACTGCTGGAATAAGGATAATGCGTCAACCAAATAATACATGACTGGTGGCATTATTTTGGTCCTGACCATTTAGAACACAGTAAAGGGGACGGCCACAGTATGTAAGTGAAGGAAAAGGAAGTTGTCCAAACTTTTTACTGGTACTGCATTTGTGACTATTATAGACCACAGTATATCACCTTTTAAATGTTGGATACAAGTGTTAGTGCTGTCAATTTTGCTGAATAAAAACGTTATAAAATTTTTATTTTTATTTTTTATTCTAAGGTCTTTTTAAAAAACAATGTCTACCTCTATCTAAAATCCCTAATGAACTAACTTTAACTAAGGCTAATTAGGTTTTTTTTTCTAATTATATAATTTCTGAGCTGATTTGTTTACAGCATAAATTGTAATGTTTTACAATTTATGCGTTTAAATTTCAACGCTTTCTTTGCTTCTTTGGAGCTTTGGTTTTCTAAACACCCACTTCAATTTTTTAAAAATCTTTTTATCAGTTTGCTTCAGTAATTTTGTATGTTATCTTATAATGCACTGACAGTTTTACAGATTCACATCCATGATTGAATTTTAACTGCGAGTATGGTTATTCTTGATGAATTATACATATGTATTTTTATCCATGTTTTATAATGCTTTGCTGGCAAAAATAAGGACTTTTTTCCACTTGAAGCCAAGTTAACTGTATTTGAATTGCTTAAGATTCATTCATTCATTCATTATCTTCCGCTTTTATCCTCTATTATGGTCGCGGTGGGGTTCCCCATGCCCATCCAGGGGAGAATGTTTTGGACGCTGGGCAGATACACCCAGGACACACACTCACACACTCTATATGGGGCAATTTGGAGAACTCAGTTGACTTGATCCATGTTTTTGGACTGTGGGAGGAAACCCACGCGGACACAGGGAGAACATGGAAATTTAAACCGGGAATCCCTAGCGCTGAGAGGCGAACGTGCTAACCACTAAACCACCGTGCCACCTTTGCTTAAGATTATTTTGCATAACTAATTACATATTATTTTGCATATTATGCATTCGATGATTAAATTGTTGCTCAGACAAGGGCTTTTTCTTCTTTAATTAGTCATTTAAAAGTAAAGCCGCTTATGCGTAGGTAAGACCGCAATAAAACTTCAGTGACAGCTGATTGTTTCTGTGAAATGTGAATAATGCTTTGCTTTTTAATCCATTAATCCATTCAAAAGTTTGTGTCTTCCCAATATTCTCCTCTTTTACAGGTCACCTTTAACTGCCAGCTTTTTAATTGATTTTTCAAATGGTGGAAAATCTAAAAATGCTTTAATATCTTTTATGGCTTAAAGGTATTGAATACTTATATTTAGTCATCAACTTTTTAGAGGAACTCAAGGTTGTTGGCACAATGAGTTCATTTATGTTTCGGAATTGTCATCAGATATTTTTATGAAGTTTAGAAAGCGTAGAAATTCAAAGCTTTAGCTTAGTTTATTGAATTCATTTAGTAATAGATTGTTAATAAGGTTACATGTTGGAAACAGTGGTGAGTTTGCTGTGCTTTTTAAATTCATGTTGTTGCTGTTGAAATGGTTTCCTTTTTTATTTTTTGTTGGGTTAACAGCTCATTCTGCTCCACCTTGGATTCTTGTCTAGACCAGGTCTGTCCAATACCCACAAGGAGAAAACACAGCTCTCCCTCCAATCCCTGGCTCACAGAGGTGCTTTGAAAACAACGCACTACTCTTAGATCCGCTGAAAGAAAATGGTGTAAGTCTGGTCTGTCTTCAGATTTAGAAACATACCAGTCTTCACTCTTCACCTTCTCGAAGTCCATGTTCTTCCATTCCAAGGTAACATGCATCTCAGATGCTCGCACTTTATTTAGCACTTTTAACACTTCACTCACTCGACCTTCTCTTCCTCCCAACACTTCTCTGTTAGCCAATAGCCAATGTCTTTGCCACCTTCACAGAGAAGATTGAGATATATTCTAACAAATTCAATACCACACTAATGCAAAAAAAGAAAGACTATCCCAACCTCTGTGTGTAGGTGTAATATATTATATACTGTATATATATACATACACACACACATTGATATATATATATATATATATATATATATATATAGTATATATATAATATATTACACCTACACACAAAGATTGAATTTGTTAGAATTAATGATTCAGGTTCTTAAGGGTTAAATGTTTCAAGAAGTAAATTAATTAAAAACTTTAAGAATCCAGAGATAAGAGTCCATTATTGATGGCTCTGCCTTCTCCCCCATTGCCATAGCAATCCTGCCACAACTAGTTTAGTGTACTTTGGTAATTTAGGAGGTTTTAATTTAAAAACAATCATTTATTTCAAATACAGTGCATATTGAAGAAATGCAGTAACAATTCTTAAGTTGTTCAGGCCATATCTTGCATTGTGTTATACAATTATATGGAAAAAAATAACCCGATTCAATCTAGCAGTTTGCTTAAGAAACTGGTGTAGTAGAAGTTTAGTTAAAAGAAATGAATTCAGTTAGTAAGATGACTGAGTCAGTATGTAATGTCACTAGGTCTCATTTTAATTTCAATCACCCAACTAATTTAGTAAGAAAACTTATAACAGCTTTAGTCCATATCTATTGTCATTCAGAAAGCTATAGTAATAAGGGTTCACAATATTTAGTGAATCATTGCAGTACTCACTACTACTACTACTAGTGTTTGAATAAGATGAGTTGGATATTGCTTTAGCTGGTACCTCGTGTGACTAGGTTAACCGATAGTAGTAGAGTAGTAGTAAAGTGTAATCTTTAAAGAATCAAAGTTGTAATTGAATAGCACTACTAAACTTTTTTCACTTATAGTTTGAACACATTTGTAATCTGCGTAAGATTAACGTGGTTAACTAAATTTAGCGTTTAATCCAGTCTATTCTGGTGTTAGGTTAGTGTAATCTGATGTGATTGTATTAACAATGTAGTTTGTAGTGTTTAACATGGTACATTACGATGTTTAACGGAGTTCAAAGAGTGTTAATACAGTTATAGTACAGTAAATCTACTTTAGCTTTACGCGACCTTTACGTCCAGCAGCCACAACAAGTCCATTCACACATCTCGCCGTGACCGTGGCCGTGGCCCCGCCCCCTTCCCTCCGCGCGGGCACGACAACAAACCGTAAAGCGAGAAACGTCACCGACACTGACGCCGACCAATCAGCGTTATCGGGGAAGCGCCGAGCGCAAACCGAAGCGCGTCAGGCTCCAATCAGCGGCTTTGTGTTGTTCGCCGGTGCCGGGATCAGTCGCCAGAGGTAACGGAGGGTCTCAGCATCCCTGAAGCAGACCGGAGCGCGAGGGAACCTGCGGGGTGAAGGCGAACAAGGTGAGACCGAGGATGCAGACGCGGCCCGCACAGACTCAGGCGCGCACTGCCGGCTGCTGTCCGAACGCGTTCATGCTTTGAGCGACGCGGGGAAAGCCGTGTAACCGTCCCCGAACCCCCACGCTCGCCCCGATCTGCGCTTCTCCACGCCAAAATTGTCCCGGCTACTAAATCTCGTATCGAACCGCAAAAGTAAACATGTGATGATCACCGTTTTCGAGGTGATGCGCCTGTATGTGGGGTTGAGACTTTTAAAAAGAAAATCTCCTTGGCGATTAGTTTTCGCACGGTGGGTTGATCGCATTGTGTCTTTCGGCGAGTCTCTCGGGATTTAAATTGAATTGGCGATAAAAACGATTGTTTACCTTGCGCGAGATAGTGTACACGATCTGATTAAACTCGAATAACGATTTACTGTTCGGTTTCAAGATCCGAAGCTTTGCTTGTCGCTGCGAGTTGTGGATGGCAGAACCTCCAGCTGTGGGATAAAATAAAGAAATCCTGCCATCAGCCATTTGCGTGAGTGGAGACATGTTCGCCCTCAACTTGTTTCGAGAGCATGCAAATGGCTACCTTGTAATGTCCTATTTATCACTGTGTGGCGGGGACGTGCTGGAGCTGCTGATTGTCCAGGAATCACAACGTAGAGCCTAAAACAGCAGCACGGAACACAGTGAAACGCATATTGACATCTATAGGCTGATTTTGACTTTTCTTTACGCTTATTTTCCCTTTATTTTTGTCTTCTATCGCCTCATTGTGACAGTCGTCAATGTGCTACAATTAGATATGAAGCTGAAGGTCAGCACGAGTCTGATACCACTGAAAGGAGTTGGGTTTGCTGTTAGTCTTTCAGGAGTCAAACCTCGATCCTACAACAGCACTTTGTCGTTTTTCGGTCTCTTTAACGGAGACTCTTGACTGTCTGACTGAGAACTGCGCTAAAACATGTTCTCTGGGCTGCTGATTTGTCCAAAATGATCAAAACCCAGTGTTTGTAGTTGTTAATATTATACAGGTCACCTGTAGTAAAGATATGCACTAGGTGTGGACACTCATTTTTTGCAGGTATTTTGTGCCTTGTTCATTAGTTTCATTAAGAGGTGTTATTAATAATATTACAGATTTTTGGTAGAAACAGTTTGGGAAAGACACAGCACAAATTCCAGTGGCTTGTTCAGAATGCAATTGTTGGTCCTGCTGAATGATTTTTAGAATGAAATAAAACTCGAGTCCAAAAGGCAGGCTATTTTATTTAACATTTTTGCTTTTTTATGTATTCTACTTCTGTGATCATCAGTTATTATTAGGCATAAAGCAACTAAACACCCTGGACATTTTCAGTCACTCGCAGAACAGACATAACGATATTCACATTCACATTTACGACCAATTTAATGCTCCTTTTCATCTGAAAAGAAACCAGGTATCTCATGAGAGACAATGGTCTTAGACACAAAATGCAACAAAAACTTTCTCTCATAAGTGTGAGATAAAGAGGACAGCTCTGTATCTGTGCTCAGGGTTTGGGAATGGGATGTGAATCAGGGTCAAATCTGTATTCACTTTCTTTTAGTCATCTAGTACACTTGTCACCATGTTTTGGATTTAGTCTAGTTGTGTTAATAAAGTTGAATATGTTATATAGGTCAGCTTTTCACATGCTTATTTTGAAAAGGTCTAATTTTGAATCTGTGTTCCTAGAGATTGAGTAATTGTTTTTTGTGCTTATTCTCTGTTTTAATGAAATAACAAGTTGCCTGCATGATGTAGATTTCCAGCTTTTTTAAATCTTCAGTATTTTATAGAGAATAAAACCCCATTTTTATATGACACCATGGTTAGTCTCTGAAGAACATTTTAACAAAATTGTCATAAAGTAATACATTGACACCCTCAGAACAAGTGTCAATTCTACTTCCACATGCTTATGCTGCTGGACACCTGAGAGACCTCTTTCCTACTGCAAATGTGTTTGCTTCTTTCTCACAGACCAGTGAGTATGCACCTTAATGCAAATCTATTCTTTCACACAGGTTAGCCAGCCACTCTCAAGCACATGTTATAGAGGTGCTATAGAGATGGCTTTTTTTCAGTCTGATGCAGTCAGAGACAGGACCATCCGTTATCACATCAGCATGAGGCAGCATGAAGTACTGTGAGAAAGCCATCATACATGTGAGGGTATTGAGTACTCAGCTTTAGCTTATTACAATCATCTTAAATATACCTATTGCTGTATCAATAATTACTTTGTAGTTACAGCAGTGATCACAGGGCAGTAATTGACATCCATGTACCTTAAAATGTTCCTAAAACGTTTGCATGGTAATCTGACTAACATCAGAGATCCATAGATTTTTCTTTGTATATTTATCATTTATTTGTATGAAGACACACTCTACTAAATATATATATATTTTTTTTTGCACTATTTTTATAAACGAGATGAAAAGATGATAGACTGGAGTCTTTTTGTGGAAGCATTTAATTTTGTTTGCATTTTTGGTCTACACAATGCTTCTTACTGTAGTTTTTGAACAGTAAAACAGATGAGTCTTTCTCTGAATAATCACATAAATGTAGATGCTATAGAATTTTTAATCTGGAATGTGATTTATGGAAATTCAAATGTGTGAGTTTTCAGGATTTACAATGTTGGTTAATGACTGGTGAACACCTTTCTATATATATTTTTATAAACGTTAAATAAAACATCAATGTTTAACATGGATTCATCATGATGAAATCACACTAAATAGACAAAGTATTCGGTGTGCTCATCTTTACAGATTTCAAGTTTCATTCTGTCTCATTGCTACACATATATAGTCGAGCACATTGTACAATTTTCAACCTTGTGGAAACAGTTTGAGGACTCTTTTTGGTTCCAGCATGGTAACTGTGTTTCAGGCATAGATTAAGATTAGTATGGAGGCACTTGACTGCTTCACACAGACTTTAACCTCATTGACATCTTTGGTATAAACTAGAACGGTATCATCGTCATTCTCTGAACTTACAAAAACATGTAGCTGTGATAGCTTGATAGTTAGGGCATTGAGTTATCAATGTGAATGTTGTAGCGTCAAATACCAGGTCTGAGGTTACCAATATGGGTCTTTAAACAAGTTCCTTAACAGTCATTGTTCCTGGGGTGCTCTATGGCCAACCATGTGTTATGACCTCAACCATCAAGTCGAGATAGTTGTAAGTTGCTTTAGATAAAAGTGGCTGCTAAACTGTAAATGTTCTTTTGGACAAATGGATACAAATTCCATTGAACACTCAAATGTTTTGTACAAAGTCTTTTCAGATGTGTGGAAGTTGTTATAGCTATGCGTATTTGATTTGAATGACCTGAATTTGCTACAAAGAGACTAATAGTGACTGGTTTACAGTTTCCACCTGTGCTTTGTAGTGCGTAAAGGTTTTTAATTCTCTGATAAATGTGTGGTTGTTGGATGACCACAGACCCGGTGTATTTACACTGAGCAGAGTGGATCCTATTCTGAAGTTAGAAAATTGAAGTGGAACGCTATCAAATCACTTACTACCTCAAACTAATCATGTACAGAAGTTTCAATGCTTCAACTGAATACCAACTCTTCATGAGTTGATAATCTGATCTGCGCTATAATTTCTAGGTTTGAGTTCAAGTCAGACAAAGTGTTGAAATGTGTATAAGCTATTGGCTCCCATGAGGTTTAGCTACAAACCGGCTTTTCATAGGTCACTTCCATTTTTTATTTGAATTGTATGCAACCAATGTAATGACGTAGTTGTGGGTGCTTTTGTGAGTGTTTGCAGGCCTTTGTCTGTGTCTTAGACATTCTGACCACTAATGGCTGTGTTGAAGCATAATTCCATGTTCTGAGGTTAGGAACTGGACTGAACTGGAAAGTAGGTATGAAAAAAGCAAAGTCTAGTAAGTAGTGACATCAGGGATCTCTATGTCTCTGTATGTTTACCTCTCTCTTTATTGCTCATTCTCTCTAGTTCTACCAGAACCCTTTATTTCTCTTTGTTCACACATGATCCCTCTGTCTCTAATTTCTTGTTTTTGATCATGCATCCATGATAGTTATTTTTCTTTAGTCCCTTACTTTCTCTTCTCACCTATTCTCTTTATTCTACTCCTTCTTTCTGTCTCTAATCTTTTCTTATTTCTGCCTAATGCTCACTCTTTTACTTTTCTTTTTTTCATTTGCATTTTTCACTTATACACTTTCCCTTTTTCTGTTTTGCTCTTTTCTGTTTTTTCTTCGTAGTTCTCTCTCTTTCCTTACCTCTCTCTACTCATTCTTTCTCTGTCTCTCTTTTTCATTCTTTCTCTCCTGTGCTCTCTGCTCGCCTTACCCGAGTTGATGGAATGTGCCCTGTTTAATTGTTGCTTATACAGGACACATACCATTGTTTCGCTCAGTCTTAAGTGTAAGCTTACATGTGATCATATGACCCTTTCTGTACCCTCCTCTCCAGGGTTTGTGATCAGTGCTAATCCCTCACGCTGTCTTGCACGTGTAATGAGAAACAGGAGGCCAATTTTGGAGCCCAGGACAACAGTGGCCTGTCTGGTGCACCACTATGGATCAGAACAGTGCAGCTTCCCAAATCTGTTGCACAAACACAACACCTGGTCTAGTTTTCTCGTGGCCAATATTTCTTTTTGGGTCACTTTTATCCAGCAAATGTATGTAGTAACAAAGAGCTCAGCATCTTCCAAGGGCATCTGAGGCCTCTACAGCTTGCACATTTCTTTCCAAAGCTTCTCTTTGTTTCAGGGCATTCTCATCATTCAGTTTAACCCTATCCTACCCAGACTTTGTTCTTTTCTCTCTTTGTTTCTCTCTCTTTCTCTCTAACCCTCTGCCTGTCTTTGTCTAAGGCCAGTCCTGCGTCCCTCCATGTTTGCCTTGGGCTACTGCAGAAATTAAATTGATTAGTGGTACTGTCTAAAAATAGACGTAGCGGTTGCCATGGCAACCCCCCTGAGCCTGGAGTTGTTGCCTTGTTTGATGAAGACCTGTGCTTAAGTGTTGTAATACTGAGGAGGTGCTCAGGCTCTGTGACGAGCAGATAGCTCACTTGATATTGCCCATTGCTGTTATCCTGCTTTGCATAGCCACTCCCTTTGCCTCACAGCTCGTCCCCACAATTGGTCATCAGCATCGGTCCTTTTTCCTTGAAAACTGTGTTTTCTGTCCTAGTTTGGAGTCTTTCTGTGGTGTGTGCTGCCCCAAGGTGAGTTCCTCTACAGAGGGAAAAAAAACTCAGATGTAGGCAACAGCGGGGGGAATAAGTAGAGACAAGGACAGATCTACTCCTCCAGCTTGAAGAGGACAGGTTTTGGAATCTACACTCCACAAATTAGCAGCATGCCCATTCTCTTGGCTGTCAACACACTGGTGTGTGTGTATGGGGTGTGTGTGTGTGTGTGTGTGTGTGTGTATGGGTAACTGAATGGCATTAAGGATGTAGTGCCGTCAATTGAAGACTCTTGCACTCATGCCAGATCTCTATTACAGCTTGGCAATTTGATGATCGGTTCTTGAGTTCAGTTACTGGCTCTCTTATTCTTTAAAATCTAGGCTCTGTTCATGCCCATGTTGAACGCTATGATTGGATTACACTGACCTTTCCACTTTCCTGACCTCCCAACCTCCCTGTTATTTTTGCAGTATTAGATTTGGCTCTGCATTTGAAATCAATTTTTAAGTGACTTGCTTATATTGGAAGCAGCAGACCAAAACAATATTCAACATGCATTAGTACATTTATGCATAAAAGTAAACTGCCACAATTGCTGCATCATCCATAATTTTGCATTTTCTTCGTCTCCTTAAAGTGTGTAATTTGAAGTTAAAGATGCATAAATGTTAGGGATCCATATTTGAACTGGCTGATTTTAGGAGTGTATTGGTGGGTGTCAGCCTCGTATGATGATCTAAATGAGCAGACATCCTTTAGACAAGATTCACATTGGTCAATGTGCTTTAATACTTCTTAAATAATTTAATATTTTAAAATAACATATTATTTAAGATCTAAGCATTTAAGGTAATTACAACATAATCATTTTTAGCTAAATTTGTGCTTACACTTCTTCTAAATAAGTTTTACTGCTAAAAGGGGGGGGGGGGGGGGGGGGGGGGGGGGGGGGGGGGGGGGGGGGGGGGGGGGGGGGGGGGGGGGGGGGGGGGGGGGGGGGGGGGGGGGGGGGGGGGGGGGGTTATCCTCTATTAGGGTCGCGGTGGGGTTCCCCATGCCCATCCAGGGGAGAACGTCTCGGGCGCTGGGCAGATAGACCCAGGACAGGGCGCCAATCCATCGCTGGGCACACACTCACTCACACAGACACACTCTATATGGGGCAATTTTGAGAATTCAATTAACTTGATCCATGTTTTTGGACTGTGGGAGGAAACCGGAGAACCCGGAGGAAACCCACGCAGACACGGGAAGAACATGGAAACTCCACCCAGATGGGGATTTGAACCGGGAATCCCTAGCGCTGAGAGGCGAACGTGCTAACCACTAAGCCGCCACCTGCTAAAAGCAAGTTTGATAAAACTTTGCAATTCTTGGTTGTTTTTATTTTGATACCAGTGTTTTATTGATCTTATTGTTTAAGTGACTTTGTATGTTTTGTTAGTTTAATATTTTGGCCTGTGCAGCAGTGTTTTGCCCTACCAGGCATCATAACCTCAAATCTGTGCATTATTGATTGAAAGTGTTCTGATTGATGGGAGCCGTGGATTTGCCTTCTTCCTCTACAGGACAGTGCAGCTGCTCATAACCTATGTCATCATCATATTTACCATGCTAAAACCCAAGAGTTTAAAATCAAAACAACATCACAAATCTTTTCAATATCCCTAGAAATTAGTACTCGACCAATGTTTTTCGTTGAAACTGAACCATTATTATCAGTTGAAAATTGCTGTGAAAAGTGATAAATGCTTCCAGATTGTGCACTGATTCCATCTGTCTGGGTGCATTTTTACCCTGTCTTAAAGTGATATCAATGTCTGAATGTGCTATTTAGCACAATTGTTGTTTTCTGCACTTTCAAATGAAATTTGGACATTGTCGTGTTGAACGAGTGCCCAGACGTGTAATTTACTTAATTAACATGTAATAGCATAATATCCTCAGACATTATATGGTCTGTATTGTTGTCCCTTGGACTACATAAACATCCCCATTAAAGCCAATGCAGGAACTTATTTATTTACCTATTAAAGCCAATGTGGTACCTTAGTCATTTGCCCCTTCTGTTTTTTTGAAAAACACATTTGTCTGAATTATGGCTCTCACTATACAATGACGTTCCTTCTGGTGCTCAGGGAAAACAGTCAAATTCTTATCACAGTGCTGTCTCACAGATCCAGATGTCTGTGTCTTTCAGTGTGAACTTTGTTAATTGCATCCTTAGGGTCTTGGACAGAGGAGAGCATGTCACTGAAGCAGTCCTGTGTCTTAGATGCATCACCTGTTTTTCCTCATTGGGATGTGGACACTGGTATGCTGGTGCTGCATTGTGAATGTAATATTTATTTTTCATGTAGTGTTTATTAGTTCAAAACATTTGCTTTATTTTACTCAGAGCAGTTGTAGGCTTGTAGTTAAGGAACCAGCTTTGTGACCTTAAAGTCCCTGGTTTGATTTCCACTTCCACCAAGCACTATGGCTGAAGTGCTCTTGGGTAAGGCACCTAACCCCACTTACCCTCAGGTGCCATATCAAAGACTGCCCATGGGCATGTGTGTTCACTTCACAAAGTGTGTGTATATGTGTGTTTTTCAGTCCACGGGTATGTTGAATGTGGAGGACAATGTTCTGTGTGTAAGCACAGTAGACAAATTGGATCACTTTATCATTTTCATTTCATTTGTACATTGGTGATCTTTGCCTTAAAGGAAGGTACCTGCACACACTGCATACGCTTATAATCAAACTCATTTATACTTTTTTTGTATTTTTAAGGGTACAATACTGGTGTAATATCACTAACACAAAAACGGTGACCACTGACCAGCTGTCAAGTGACAAGTACTAGAGTAAAATGCTTAATTAATTAAAAATATTGCAATTATTATACATTTATTAATTTTCCATGTCAATCCCCTCCATAATTATTTGCTATAGATAAATAAAACCGATTTAATGAAATTCAGGTTCATCTAACACCTTAAATGCTTTTTTGACAGGTAAGAATAATTGTGGTGGATTGTGACTTTTATGGTAGATTGTGGTTGCCAGACCCTGGGCAACAAGACCTTACACTGTGCAAGGTTTGGAAAACACTGACTATTGTGGATTATGAAAAACAGCATAATAGTTGCAAGAATAACCTAGGTGTGTTATATTAACATATTTTAGGGCCGCTCGGTGCAGTGGCTGTTCCTCACCAGAGTGGTGTATTAGCTTCTACATAATAAACTTTAATAAATAAAAAAAAATAAATGTAGCCACTACATGTATACCCAATAAAATTCAACAAAGTCTATGTTATCTGTAAGGCAACGACAATCCCATTCGATTGCTGTTGGCTATTTGCAAACACTGCTGGATGAGGTGCGTGTGTGTGTGTGTGTGTGTTTTTCTGTGATTGTGAGGCTGCTTAGCTCTTGTAGATGTGTATAGAAGAAAGATGGGGGGGGGGTCTTGCTTCATGAAACCCAAACTATCCAGTACAGTACGGTGAGCGGATTGATTGGCAGTCAGATGCAGAGTGAATGGAGAGGATTGTGGGTTGGGGGAAGGGCAGGAGGTACCCATGTGTGTCACTGAAGTAACATTAGCTGGCACCTTTTCTCTACTGTTCTAAACTCTTCTTATATAAAAGTTTTTTTATGTTGTTTGCATTTTTCCCACAGTATTTGAAATTGCATATAGTAAATATAAAAAGACACTTAAAAACTGTGTGCGTGCTTGCGTGTGTGTGTATGTGTTTGTGTGTGTGTGTGTGTGATGGTGAGCAAGCATGTGTGTTTGTGTGTATGTGTGTGTGTGGGGGGGGGAGGGGGGGTGCAAGCGTTCATGCAACGGCAGGGGGAGGTCTGCGCTAACAAAGGATCCATACAGTGGCATGACTTAGGCTTCCGTGTGGATGTTTCTTTGTCTGATGCACCAATAATGTCATTCAGGCATTTATAGTCTAACTGATGCAGCTTAATCCTGCTTCATTTCTCCTCCCCAATAACTCTTGCTTATGGTAATACATACT
Source organism: Corydoras maculifer (assembly GCA_019802435.1). NCBI lineage: Eukaryota > Metazoa > Chordata > Actinopteri > Siluriformes > Callichthyidae > Corydoras > Corydoras maculifer. The sequence continues at coordinate 256,532 of JAFMOD010001540.1, forward strand.
CATGCTGATTTACTGAAGTGATGCAGAGTGAATGTGTATGTGAGTGCATGTAGCTTGTGTTTGTCTGCTCTTGTCGTTTACCCTAACTCCATCTTAGCACCTCCTTTTCTTTGCCATGCAAGAGCTGCTGGAGGCGTGCGAAGACTGTGTTGACTGGCAGAGTGCCCGTGTGTGTGTGGATACATATGTGTCTCTGTGTGCAATTACAGCATATGTGTGGCAGGAAGGTAGAAACTGAGGAGTGAATAGAGGAAAAGTGAAGGTAGTTGGGTATGAAAAAAGCAGTTTTTTTAAAGTCAATCTGCAGGATCTCTTTTCAGAATTATAAACAACTATTAATTACTTTTTATACGTAGCTGGCCAGCTTCTTGGTATTTTTTAAAACCCTAAACAGGATTCTTTCTTCTACTTGTGCCTACAGTCTCAAAACCTGTGGATTAGTGAGCAGCAGTGACAAATTCTCACTGCATTCATTAACGTTAGAGGGACTGTGATGGCATAAGAGTTTGAGTCAGATGATGTGTTAGCGAAATGGAATTTGCATTGAGTTACAATTAACAGTAAAAAGCTGCACAAACATAAACTTAAAATTTAAACATGTTTACGAGTCAGTGGAGCAATTATAACTTTAACTGTTGGCTTCTAGTGATTAAACATGAACCAAACACGATTGATTGATTCATTCATTCATTATATTCTGCTTAATCTAGCATCGTGGGGAGGGGGGACCGAAGAAATGGGCAATTTAGAACATTCATTTTACCTTGAATTCACATTTTTGGACTGTGGGAGGAAACCCAAGAACCTGGAGGAAACTCACGCAGACACAGAGAACATGGAAACTCCACCCAGATTAGGATTCGAACCTGGATCACCAGCGCAGAGAGGTGAATGTGATAACCATTAAGCCACTGTGCCACCCTTAAAAACACAATTAAATACTGTTTAATACAGTATGATCCTTTAAATGTGATGGGTAAATTATAAGTTTTCTACATACTTTTTCAGTCCCCTATACAGTTCTTACCACCACTGAAAATTTAGAGCCATGGTAGTGCTGAGAATGATCCAACACCCAAATTGCACTCGATGTGTGAGTGTCCCGTGGGATCATGATAATTTGAGAACAGGGTACAGGGGACTAACAAAGTATTCAAAAAAACAGACGTATTACAGTGTGTAAGAATAGAACTACAAAGTCCACCTGTCTGGCAAGTTGAAATGATAAAATGGATAATTAAGTGTAGAATCAAGGTATTTTTTCCAATTTTGCTGGCTGGGCAGTCAAGAACATGCACTCTATTTCTATTAAGCCACACTGGTGTAACTTATGAGGCCTGGCATTTTCCTGCTGTCATTGTTATGTATCTCTAAAATGTCACTAAGTATTTGCATCTAGAGTACCTTTAAATAAATGCTAATTACCCATGTTGTTGGCACATTTTTCAGATTTGTGTTTAGACTGAACATGGCATCTCCCAGGTTGATATGTAAGAAAGTTGAAACTTGGCTTAAATGTATTGTGTTTTAATATAAAACATTTTTCTTCTTAGTACTCTTAATAGTCTTCACACACAACATGGGATAAGCTAATATAAACTAGCTGGTTAGTTGCTGAGCAACTATTACATTGAGGTTATAAAAATAGTCTATAATATTGTGCAAAACTCCCTAATTATTCGTTATTATAATTATTTTTGCAGGGCAGGATGTCTGTTATTTACATTTCATTGAATATCACTAAGAAAAATAAAGTTTGATAAATATATATACACTTAATTGCTGTTGATTTCCTGGTTAGTGGCAAGATTTTTTTTTTTGTTGTTCCAAGGACATGTAAGAAGGTAGATTGGCCGCCAATTTGGCCTTAAGTGTAAATGTGTTTGTGTTTCTGCACTACAGTGGAATAGTCAGGTCCAACAAATATATGACTTTCCGGTAAAGGACATTTAGTGACCTGCACATAGACCTGAGTCCAACTGAGCATAACATATTTGGAAATTCAAGATAACTAAGCCATGGAAACTTCAGGCACAATGATTGGGGGAAAAAACACACCAGAATAAATGGTCTTGCATGATGAAACACTTTGATGAAAGCCTCCAACCAGATGGAATCTAGTGTAGATTTTTTTCTGCACACAGGTTCTTCATTCTTGGTGTTTAATGTTAATTCTGCTATATGCCTTTTGTAATAATAGGTCTAGATAATGAGAGATTCATTAGCTGGCCTATGTAGTACATTCAAAACATGCAAACATCTAAAATATATTATTTTTAATGCAAGTTGGTTAAACATCTTTAAAATATTTTAAGAATTATATATGTACTTCCTTGTGGTGTTATAACGATTGTTTTTTTGTGTGTGTGTCAAGCTACAGAACTAAAATTGCATTTGACAATATTTATATAACTAGATTTAACTAACTAACTATATAACTAACTGGGTCAGCTTGGGATTTGAACACCACCCAAGTTTTTATTCCACATAATGTAAAAATGAAGGTCAACCTGTTTGGGTTTTTCTGCATGGGTATGAGTGATGCTGTTTAGTGTGCAGGATGCTGAAGCCTTTTTTTCCAATTATTTTATTGTTGTTATGCTCAGATCAGTGTAGTTCATCCATTTGTTTAGGTTATTCCACACCAAGCTCATCTATCCTACTAAGAACGTGTGTACAGGGTAGTCATTTCGAAACAAAATAAAATGTCTAAAATGTACTTAAACAAACTTAACACCTGAATTTAATGATTATCAGATTAGTTTTCAAACTTAGCTGGATTGTGATCCATTTTGCCTACTGTGCTTTACCCACAGAATTTGTCCTCCACATTTAACCCATCCATTCAGAAAAACACACACATGTACACAGTTAATGAAATAAGCACATGTGCCCGGAGCAGTGGGCAGCCCTGTGTACACCACCCGGGGAGCAATTGGGGGTAGGTGCCTTGCCCAAGGCACACATCAGCCATAGTGCTTGGTGGGACTGGGTCGCAAGGCTGGCTCCTTAACCACAAGCCTATGATTCGACTGGTGTAGGTGGTTAAAGGCTTGCTTTGTTACAATTCTTAAATATCTTTGTTCATATTCTTATTTTTTTCAGTACAGAATTGTCACCAAGCATCTTTGCAAACAAGCTGAAAAGATGAGACATAAAATAAATACGAAAATAATTTTGAATCAGAATCAATAGGCTGAGAGTACAGTATAATAACAAACAAGAGTTTACAGGAGCAGATAGACAAAAAATGATTAGATGAAAAGATTGTTATTTATATGCAGAAGTTCAGTCTAACAAACATTAATCAAAAGTGCAAATAAAAAGCTTTAATCTAGTTTTAAAAGTTGAATCAGAATCAGAATACTTAATTAATCCCCAGGGGGAAATTGTAGAAAGTGATCCAGGTTGGTTATTCCAAAGAATAGCCTTGTAAGAAAATGTTCTTCCTACAATGCAAATTGCTTGTTAATTCTTGTCAAATGTCTAAACTATCCTTGTTTTAGGCTGTAGAATCCTATCAGATGTTTATTACAGTAATGTAACATAGGGTTATAAATTAATATATTTGAAATCTAAAAATAGTATTAATTTAATATTATGCAGATGGAAGGTCTGCCTAGGATGCACCAATGTGTTCTCTGTTGCCAAGATAGCAATATGCCAGAAATTTACCTGAAACACACCTTATTTCATGACCACCACACCCATCCATGTAGATATATTTACTAACAGTGTTGCTGTTCAAACAACACAGACAGAAGGTGGTAAAATAGACTGTTTGTGGGATGTAAGAAAGCAGTGAGCAATTGAAATGCACCTTGGGCATAAAATAGGACCCTGTATGTTATATTATGATTTGACAGTTTAATGGTCATAGACATTAGCTGTAGAATAGCAAAATAAACACACGCACATGCAAACACACGGAGAATTAGCATCTGATGTGTTTGTATATATTTAATGTGTAGGTGCCTCAGTCAAAATCATGTAGCCCAAAATTATATTTACAATCTAGCATACTTTTTTTTTAACCAGTGATCACTATTGTACTACATGTTTGTAGTTCCATTGCACATTTAATTCCTGTGTCACTGTTATTGTAAATAAACAACGCTTGATGGTTTGGTATGTGTTTCTGTTTCTTTCTCAGCATGGACCGTATGAGTGAGGAGGCACTGAGACTGAACCTGTTGAAGCGAGGTTTGGATTCTGTCGAGGAGCGTGGCCGAGCTCACGATGATGTCCTGCCCAAGAGACTGAAGGTTGAAGGTCACGAGGCAATGGAGAGGCTGAAGATGCTTGCATTGCTAAAACGAAAAGATCTGAGCAGTTTAGAAAGCTCTTCAGGAGCACTGGGGGACCTGCGAACCACAGGATCCAGCAGCCATGCTGCTTTACAGAACTACGCAAGCTACGATGAGAAACTGAACGGCAGCCTAAGATTGCCGACAGTGAGTCACTCGCTTATCGGGCGTGGTGGCAAAGAGAATATCAGTGATGAACCTGTGGACATGAGTGCCAAAAGAAGGTGGGGTTCAATGTCTGATGAGTTTCTCCTTTGCAACTCAAACTGCAATATGTTATTTTTGCATAGTTATTATATACATTCCTATTATAATCCAGAATTAAATATAGTCATATGTTAATTTAAAAATAAAGAAACATGTGTCCCCTTGCTTCATTTGGTTATATTGTGCATCGTTGCTGTCATGCGTTTGTCAGATGTAGAATTTTAAAGAAAATCATATATGCATTTCGTTAAACCTGTTAAAAAATGAAATGTGTCTTAAAATAAATGTAGTGTCATGGACAAAGAGAGGCACACTCCCTCTCCGGATGTGATCATCCTCTCGGACAACGAGACATCCAGTCCAAATGGAGTGGTCAGAGAGGAGAAAGCAAAGCCTGTAAATCTGGACATGTTCAAGGTAAAGAGGAGTCAATTAAATGCATGCACATCCTCTTTCACTACATTAGCACAACAAGCGTGTATTTGTGCATATAGGGAAAGAGTTTAGCTGAGCGGCAGCGTGTGATCAAGGCTTTAAGAGAGGAGCTGAGGCTGGAGGAGGCACGTCTCATACTTTTGAAGAAACTCAGACAGTCTCAACTTCAGAAGGAGAACCTCGCTCACAAGGTTTGGTTCCATCTCAGGCTGTCTGTACCCAGTTATTCAAACTCAAATTTAGCCAGAAAACAGACGAAACCTTGATTTGATAAGATCTCGCTTTACTTTGTGTGTGTCTGTGTGTGTGTCTGTGTGTGTGTCTGTGTGTGTGTGTGTGTGTTCGTATGCACACTACTGCAGCTGTGGTATTACAGCTGTTATATGTGTTCACTCAAACAGAACTGTATAACATCTGCTGCTAATTGGTAGACAAGGAAAAATCAGTTTACATCTGAAATCTACACTGGTGCAAAACTCATGAGCTTGGTACTGGTAGACTTTAGATCAGCGATAATGCCACCTCCACAGTGACATCACTAGGACGTGCCACTGTACTGCATTATTTCTGATTGATTTTATTATATATATATATATATATATATATATATATATATATATATATATATTATCAGATTTTTATTTTATTAAATTACTAATTTATTTAGTTTTTATGTTGTCTTTGTGTTGCATTTGATTAAGGCCTTTGTAATGCAACCAACCCCAAACTGCTGTGTGCCGTCACCACAATTACTGGGTCCCTACAAATTTGAGATTTGTGTTAAAAGCTTAATATTTAGAAGCTTAACAATTAGCAACTTTGGGTTTGGTCAATGTTTGAGTGCAAGTAAAAGTGTGAAAGAGTAAGTAATAAAAAGTGTAAAACTGACTGGTTAGTGTAAGATTTCAGAAGCTTTTAGGATGGGCTTTTCTTGCTTTTGGGATTTTAAATATTTAAGAGCATTAAATATTAAAACATTTCATAACCTTCATAAATTTTTAATGATGAATTAAATTAGCTCATTGCCTCATAATGTATTAACACCTGAACATTTTATGACAAAAGATGAAAATAAGATTACAATATACATTTATTATGATGTACTTAGCACTGAGAAAGAATGTATTATTTGCAATTACATGTATTTGCTGACAGTAGACTGTTATTGTTAAGAACTTATTAAATTATTAACTAGTTTACTGGTTAATATTAAATTTTTTTTAAATCTTGCAGTCTTTTCCTTGTCTGTCCCTCTACCAGGTGTCAGTGGTACAAAGCAGTTCTCAGTCCATTCATCCCTCAGTTCACAGCTCTCAGTCCAACGCTAGACTTCCTGTCCGATCAAGCCACACACATCACAGCGGAGATGCCCAAAACCTCCGTGTTGCACAGGTCAGCACACAAACACCATCCCTGTTTACAATCATGTACACATTTACTCAATTAATTAGTCAGCTATCTACATACTTCTATGTGAAGTACCATACAGTAATTGGTAGTTAATTGATAGAATTAATACCTTCAGACAACATCAAAATATGTTTTGTCATTGCTATTGCACAATAAACATGTTTCAAACTGAGGTCGATTTTGTACCATACATCCTAATGGTATATTCCTGAATTAATAAAAAAAAAATATTTAAAATTTTAATTATTACCTTCTTTGTTGTAATGCTTTGCATTCATTAAACATATTGAAACATAATAAAACTTAAACATTATTTTAGTCCTAAATGAATGAGGAGAAATACGTTTTACATTGTTAAGTTGAAATCCACGTCAAAAGTTATAATTCTCACTGTTCATTTAACCTTTTTACACATTGAAAATTATAAAGGAAATTTCATGGTTTTTATTGAGTGATTGTTGTATAGACTGCCTGCTTTAATATCTAAGAAAAGTTTTTGTTGGGTTTCCAGATTTTGTGTGCAGCCATCAGCACTGATGCAGTCTAACACTGCCACCCTGTGGCAGAAAATAAGCCTTGACACCCTCATATACAGATGTGCTTTATCATTTTAAATGTCAATTAGTGAAAGTTATTTTTTATATCCTTATAATGCTTTTTCCTCAGGGTCAGAGTGTGATCCGATCTGCATCCAGTACATCAATATCCCAGATGATGATGTCACAGAGGGTGGTCACTCCTAGTCCAGGGCAACTGCAGGACAACAGAATATCATCCAAACCAGGCAGCATGCGCACTTCTACATCTGGGATAAATAGTACGGTTGGCTACCAGCAGGTAAGGGGGGGGGCATTACAAACCTTTGATTTTTAATATTTAATTTTTCTTCGTTTTTTGACAAGGCACTGCATTTTTTGTGGGACATATAGTCTACTTTTAGATTATGAAGGCTAAAAATGATGAAAGTAAATGGAAACATTGTGAATGTTAATACCTTTTCTTTAATAAAACTAGTATTTATCCATGTGGTTTAATTTTACAGCCACTTTTAGTGTTCTAACCTAGTACTGCATCAGTACAGATTATTTTAAAATATTAAATGTACATTAAAAAATGTATTTGTTTGTTTGTGTGCATGTGTGTGACAGGCGTCCAGTCAGCATGTGTCTGTGCCTCAGCGGTCCAGTTCCTCATCTGTCTACATGAATCTGGCACACATGCAGGCAGTAGGTGTGGCTGGGATGACTGGGGGAGTGGGTGTAGGTGGTGTAACTGGTGGAGTGGGTGTTTCTGTAGTTGGCTCTTCTCCCTCCAACTCCGCTCAAGATGTGGCTAGCAGTCAGGCTGCCGCCAAGCTGGCTCTGCGTAAACAGCTTGAGAAAACCCTACTGGAGATCCCTCTGCCCAAACCACCTGCTCCTCTCCTGTACTTTCTACCCTCAGCCGCCAACTCTGAGTTTATCTACCTACTGGGCCTGGAGGAGGTGGTACAGAGTGTCCTTGACAGCCAGGGTAAGGTTGGGAAGAATTGCTTGCAGTTATATAATGGGTGTGTGCGTATTGTGTGGGCTTGTCATATGAACAACACATTATGCCACTAGCAGTAAAACACATGGTTAAAGGGTTCATCTTTTATCTATTTTTTAAATGATTGTTTATTAGTCATTTTAAGTGCTGTATTTAGTTTAATTCAAACGATAATCTCAACAATGTAATTTAATGCTTTTAATGTTACTGGTTTAGCTTAGATGTGTTCCTGTGACAATAAATAAATAAATGGCTAAACCATGTTAATTGGTCTGTTTAGACTAGTTCTCTTGCTGTGCTATATTTAGTAAATATAACTCACTTGTGGCATGCATACATTCTTATTTGTAGGCTTTTGATGGATTTTTTTTTTTTTATTTACCATAGCTGCTGTGTCTTATAAAGTGGCCATGATGTGGGCAAAGTGTTTTTAAAAAGGACACTTCATTTATAAAAAAGAACCAATTTTCCTTGAACATTGCACTTACAAAATGCTTTGATATTTATTTGTTTTATTCATTCATTCATTCTTTCATTATCTCCTGCTTATCCTCAATTAGGGTCACGGTGGGGTTCCCCATGCCCATCCAGGGGAGAACGTGTCGGGCGCTGGGCAGATAGACCCAGGACAGGGCGCCAATCCATCGCTGGGCACACACTCACTCACTCACTCAAACACACTCTATATGGGGCAATTTTGAGAATTCAATTGACTTGATCCATGTTTTTGGACTGTGGGAGGAAACCGGAGAACCCGGAGGAAACCCACGCAGACACGGGGAGAACATGGAAACTCCACCCAGTTGGGGATTCGAACCGAGAATCCCTAGCGCTGAGAGGCGAACGTGCTAACCACTAAGCCTATTCGTTTTATATTTTTACAATTATTTAATAATTGTAATTTGATCTTTTTCACTCAGAACTCCTAATATTGACTTGACAAAATCAATGGCATCTTTAAATATTATTAGATAGCGCACTATGTTGGATATCACATTCTGAAGCCATAGTCATCAAATATGAAGTTGATCCCCGCTTTTGACTGCTTCTACTTGTATTGTTAGGGGTTTTACAAATTTGTGTGTATGCAAATTTATACCGAAGAGCATTTGTGAGGTCAGTTATTCTAAAGATTTTCAGATTCTAAAAATTCTAAAATTTGAGATTGTTGGTTTTATTTCATTCAGTATGTTTCTTTTATTATTTTTGTTCTCTCAGTTCGGTACACAGACACAAATGCTTTTGTTAAACATGAGATGAAAATTAAGTAAAATCACATGATTAATATTCAGTTATTTCTCCTAGTTTTGGAGGGGTGCAAATAGATTTGTCCAGTCTATTTTTGGGATTCTGTGTAGTATTATACCAGATTACTTATTTTTGTTTGTGTATGTGCATGTAAATAACAAAGTATTGATAATTGTTTTTTACCAGTGTTTTGGTAAATGTGTAGCATTTTTTAATGAAAAAGAATTTAAGGGGTATCAGTTTGTTTGGCTCCATGCTGCATGGTAATAGGTATAAAGGGTGGTAAAACAAGTACCGGGTTGTATGAATGTTCAGGGGTTTGAAAAATAAACCTAGATAGACCTTTTTTAATAAGGCCTTTATTTTACAGCTCAGATGTTATACTGTTATTATTTGTAACAAGTTTAGATTTGAGGGATGAAAACTATTGTATGCATGTGCTTGTAGGTAAGCTGTGCCTGAACCCTGGACGCCTGGAGCCCTTTGCCTGTGCACAGTGCAAAACTGACTTCACCCCTCACTGGAAACAGGAGAAGAGTGGGCGTATCCTATGCGAAACCTGCATGACATCCAATCAGAAGAAGGCTCTGAAAGCAGAACACACCAACAGGCTAAAGAATGCCTTTGTGAAGGCACTGCAGCAAGAGCAGGTAACAAAGAAGAGACCATACAGTGCTGCTCAGAATTTCCATGTTTTTGAACAAGGATAACTTAAAAAGTAATTTACTAGTTGTAAAGTATAAATCAAGACCAAAACATTTTTTATTGACTCAAAAAAAAAACTCATTTACATGGCTGTTTATGTACAGTATCATGATTTGTTACACATATGTGATGGCCAACATGTGCATCTTTGCTTTTAGCATCTGATTTGATGCTTTTGTTTAACACAGCAATTAATGCAACAAATTGTTAAAGTAACTGATCAGTGTCGTATTCACTTTCATATGTGATTTGGTACATTGACCATAAAATTGCACATGTAGAATTTAGAACTCATTATTCTCTCAGTGATGACAACCAGCTGGAACAGATCTAAACCACTATACTAATATTAACATGTTTAACAGTTGGGTGAGGATTTAAATGTAACAAAAAATATTTTAATTGACTCATTGAAGGTTTTGTCAACAAAACTTTGTTTTGTGTTTGCTTACGTTATTTTTTGTTTATTTTTGTTATGGTTAGCAGCATTGCTTGATTTGGAGTGTAATGACTTTCTTTGTTTAGCCCTTCAACACACTTCATTAACATAATTATTTTTAGTCTTAAGAATAGCATGTTGTTTACAAGTAATTTCGACTAAATTTGTGGCATTAGGGACTATACTTATTGCTTTTGGGATGCTTTTTCTTTAGGTAGTATTCAGCTTCTTTTCGTTCAATTTAATTCTATCTTGGTCCTCTTTTGGTCTGTTTGGACTATTTTTCTGCATAAATCTTTAAAAAGTCTCCGTAAAGATTCCAGTGGCATGTTGTTTGTTTTTACTTTGTGAAAGAATGTATCTATTTTTATGTGACTTCTCTTTGTACTTCTAGGAGATTGAACAGCGGTTGCAGCAGCAAGCTGCTCTGTCCACCAGTCCCACTGTGTCCGCAGCCAGTGTGAGCAAAGCTGAGTCCATGATCAGACACCATTCCATTAGACAGGTTTGTATATGACTTAAACTCAGCAGTGGTTAGTGGGTAACAGTTGTTGCATAAAATCTGCCTTAATTTATGTTGCACTTTAAATTAACTGCAAACTGGGGATTCATCCATGATTCAAATACATATACAACAAAAGTCTGATATTTGATTTGGATCGCTTATTCTACTCTCCAAACTTTTGATAAAGTTTTAGGTTAAATGTTTAACCATAAATGATTAAAATTACTTGTACAAGAGTTTTTGTGAAAAATAATCTAATTTTTAGTGAATCCTTTCTACACAAATTTGAAATTTGTCCTGAATACAATATAAACCCATTCAAACAAAAGTGCATTTGTGAGGTTAGACACTGATGTTAGACAAGAGGGCATGGCTTGCGAACTCTGTTGTAGTTTATTCCAAAGGTGTTTTAATAGGGTTGAGGTCAATGCACTGTCTGTGCTACTCAGAATTAGTCAAATTAACCTAACCATGCCTTGTACTTCATACACTGTAGAACAATAATGCTGGAACAGAAAGGGGCCTCAAACCAGACTCTTACAACATAACACGTTGGTAGAATACAGTTTTTCAACAAGCATGGCTAAGTGCTTGATTTTATACACCTGTCAATAAGACATTAAGTTAAGCGCCGAAATTTAGTAATTATAAGCTCTATGTATTTTCACAGCTACTGTAACATATGAATGGCCATTGGTGAGAGAATAAATGAAATCAAGAAACCAGTACAAACTTCCAAGTAACTCCAAATTTCTATCTATTAATAGAGCAACCCGGTGTCTGTGTGTGTGCGTTTGTAATTTTGTAGGCGCAGGCGCAGATTGTACAGTCCCAGGTGTCTATGCAGAGAGCTATGTCTGCTTCAAGCTCCAGGTCAGCAAGAGGAGTGCTGTCCAACTTTGCACAGGCCTCTCAGCTCACTCTGCCTGGAGCTTTAATGGGTATGACCAGCAAACACTGTTCTACTTCCAGCAGCCGCTCACAGCATGACAGCCGACATCAGCTATACAGTATTCCTGGTAAGTGTTTGTATGTGTTTTTATAATAGATTATGTTATTTATTTGTACATGATCTGAATGTTTTAGGTGGTTTGCACATCTAACTGTGTGTAATCATAAAAGTATAATGATATCTGATTCATAAATTTCATGAAGCTTTTACCAATATGTTTAATTACTATGTCTTCCTTATAGAATTGATTAAATCAGATTCATTAAAAAAATAAAATAAAATAAACTTCAAACTACCAGGATAAAGGTGACCTAATTGTATTTTGTATACTGTAGACAACATTTAGTGGTTATTACAGATAGTTAATGTGTATGAATAATGTGCAGTGATGTAAGTAAGTAAGCACCTGGACTGACCTTATATTTTCCTTTTCTTTATTTAATTTTTTAATATCTGTACTGGTCTGAGGCTGTCTAAACTTTATTGGTTGATCTTTTGTGTGATTATGTTGCCTTCAGCAAAGACATAATTTTTTGCATCTTAAAAGACATAATCTTTGTTTTAAATATTCTGTGTTTCAGTTTGTTCCATCTTGCTATAATTTAGAGTACTAATCAAGCAACTATGTGTTATTAATATGATTTCTGTGGGGGCAGTTGCCATCTCCTGTAACGGCTTTAACAGTAAATATGCACGTCTGTACTTGTGTGAACCTTAGAGGGAATATTGATTACAATTGGTTGACTGTAAGGGGAGCTGTTCGAAAGCATTCTTAGAAATGAATGTCATATGTCAAACTAAAGCGAAACAGAAATGTTTGAATCAAGTGTTTAGAATTATTGCAGAGATTGTGATGATTCACTCATACACTCACCAGGAGCTTTATTAGATAACCCCATGTGTTACTCCATTCATTGTTTATTTATACTGTACTGGCACACAATGAACACACAAATCATTCATTAATTCATCCATTATCTTCCACTTAATACTCTACTAGAGTCGTGTGGGGGGTTCCCCATGCCCATCCAGGGGAGAACTTTTCGGGCACTGGGCGGATACACCCAGGACAGGGCGCCAATCTTCCACAAAGCACACACACAAACACACTCTATATGGGGCACCAACCAGATTCAGATTTAATAGAATAAGAGTGTAGAGTAGCTCTGTGGGTTCCTGACAAACAGAGTAAATGGGACTAATTATGTTTGAGTTAAACAGATGGACTACAGTTTTTAATTGTAAAACTACAAAGTGAATTTGAGGAATATGACGAGGTAAACAGTGAAGAGTACTTAAAAACGTGACATGTAGCATTATGCATGTTCGCAATGCAGCCACCTTGGACAAGTAAGCAAACCCCATGCTAGCTCAGTTAATCCATCCATCCATTATCTTCCGCTTCACCTCTACTAGGGTCGCGGGGGGCGGGTCCTCATGCCCATCCAGGGGAGAACGTTTCGGGCGCTGGGCAGATACACCCAGGACAGGGTGCAAATCTATCGCTGGGCACACTCACTCACTCTTTATGGGGCAATTTGGAGAACTCATTTGAGTCAATTGACCTGGATTCATGTTTTTAAACTGTGGAAGGAAACCAAAAAACCTGGAGGAAACCCACACGGACACGGGGAGAACATGGAAACTCCACCCAGATTGGGATTCCAACCGGGAATCCCTAGTGCTGAGAGGCAAACGTGTTAACCACTAAGCCACCATGCCACCCGCTCATTTAATTCATCTTTCTTAAAATTGTGTTTTTAACATTTATTTATTTGCCTTTTAAAAGTTTTTTTCCTTCCTATTACGTTTTTATGTGAATGTAGAAAGATGAAAAACGAAAAAAATGTTCATAAATGTTGTAAAAATATGTGATGTTTGTGATTTAATAATTACATTTTTTTAAATATTTTTTTTGATTGTTAATAGACATTTAATGAAGTATTTTTTCTTACTTTCTTTCTCTAGGAGTAAACATTGCTTACCTGAGTGCTGGCACTGTTGGCAGTCATAAGTCATCTAGTTTAGCAGACAGGCAGCGAGAGTACTTGCTGGACATGATTCCTCCTCGCTCCATATCCCAGTCTATTACTGGACAGAAATAGGCCTTTACTCTCATACCTAACCCTTGCCCCAAGACGCACACACACACACACACACAAAACCTCACTGTCACAACCTCATGTTGGTGCTGTGGATCTATCTCGTAGCCCTTCATCATTTCTACCCTTCTGCCCTTGTACACTCAAAACTCTGTACCCAAACAGATTACTTTTGGCAAGTGCTTCCCATTTGCAACCATAAGTTGATAATTTTCTTATTTAAACTTTTAAGTTTGTTTATTGCCTGCCTTGTAGCCTCTTTTTATGTAAAGTTTTTAATGGTGATGCTTATTAGTGACTCTGTTATGCTCTGTGCCATTTAATGATCAAAGAGTTAAAATATGGGAAGTGCTCATTGCAAATTCTTAACTACACCTCTTGAATCACCTTACAGATATTTTGCAAGTTCTTTTTCATAGTTACTTTAAAGCCTCTAGTGTAGTTTAACTGTGATGACTCAGCAAGTAAGCAAGAGAGTCCTTGTTCACTTGATAACATGTGTTCATCATGCCTAGTTAGCAATTCTTAGCTTTTTGTCCATGGGTATTCTCTCTGGCTTAAATGTACACTTTATTGCACATATATATTTTATTATGGAGATGACGCCTAATTCTCTTGTTTTTTGTCTTTTTCACATAAACAACACCACCCCTGCCTCCCCCACAACCTTTGTTTAGCTGCATACAGTATATGTCATTCTGCTTGCGAACTACTCTTGACTGTGTAGCACAGTCAGTAGGGATGGGTATTAATAAGGATAGTGGTGCCACTTCATCTGTACCGTTACACCACTTTCTATGAAACAAAAATAGACATGTCTTAAAATATGTGATATTTTTTTTTACCATTGATATAAACTTTCTACATTAATTACAAACATTGATTTGCCTTGTACCAAGAAGTGGTAGTTTCTCAAATGTAGCTTAAAACCACAGTAAAACAGTACTGTGTAAGTAAATAAATATTGGTGTGCTGTTATGCTTGTTACTATTAAAAAAGGATTTTTCCCCTCATTTCAGAGCGTATTACCAGTACGAGTTGTCAATACCCATCCCTAAAAATTATTTTCTGTATTTATAAACCAGTCAATTTTCACTACACACTTCCCCTTTTGTCTGCTATGTTTGCCATCATCTAATGTTCCACACATCTACTCACCACTGGGAATGTGTTTTGTGTTTTGTTTCCATACATTATATATATATATATATATATATATATATATATATATATATATATATATATATATATATATATATATATAGGGTGGCTTAGTGGTTAGCACATTCGCCTCTCAGCACTAAGGATTCCCGGTTCGAATCCCTATCTGGGTGGAGTTTCCATGTTCTCCCCGTGTCCGCGTGGGTTTCCTCCGGGTTCTCCGGTTTCCTCCCACAGTCCAAAAACATGGATTAAGTCAATTGAGTTCTCCAAATTGCCCCATAAAGAGTGTGTGTGCGAGTGAGTGTGTGCCCAGCGATGGATTGGCGCCCTGTCCTGGGTCTATCTGCCCAGCGCCCGAAACGTTCTCCCCTGGATGGGCATGGGGAACCCCACCGCGACC
>JAFMOD010001540.1:272144-374335 GCA_019802435.1 Corydoras maculifer
GTTCTCCCCGTGTCCGCGTGGGTTTCCTCCGGGTTCTCCGGTTTCCTCCCACAGTCCAAAAACATGGATTAAGTCAATTGAGTTCTCCAAATTGCCCCATAAAGAGTGTGTGTGCGAGTGAGTGTGTGCCCAGCGATGGATTGGCGCCCTGTCCTGGGTCTATCTGCCCAGCGCCCGAAACGTTCTCCCCTGGATGGGCATGGGGAACCCCACCGCGACCCTAATAGAGGACAAAGCGGGAGATAATGAGTGAATGAATGAATGAACATATGTATATATATATATATATATATATATATATATATATATATATATATATATATATATATATATATATATATATATATATATACGATGTGTATGTCTTTACAGAATTTACAGAGTTACAGACATTTGGTCAGTGCAATACTTATGTCGCAGATTTTTATTTTGTTTGTTTTATTTGCTTGTGACATTTATCATGCAGACAGCTTGCAGAGTCTTTTTTGGCACTTTTATTTGTGTTTTTCCAGAATGGACAATCCCATAAACTTTCATTAACCACTCCTCTTCCCATCTCTTTCTCTCTCTTTTTCTCTCTGACACACATGGACATATACACACACATACACATATGCAGGCACTTTACCTAAAACTATTTTCTCATGTTTTGCTTGTTTTATGGTGCTCTCTCTCTCTTTCTCATGATTACTCAGTTTTATTTTTGAACAAAATAAAAATTAGTCCAACCTGCATGACACAACAATTTCAGTTGATAAAGCTGTTAATTTTGTTAGTAAGTAGTTAGACATTTGCAGGTGTTGTATGTCTGATGGAACTATTATCATCAGGTTATTTACTGGACAGAGAATTACTATTGCACTGCCCCTTTTATTAATCAGTGCAATATTGTGTGGCACAGGGAAGACGTGTTTTTTATTTATTTTATTAAAACAACACTTTGCTGTGACCCGCACTATTTCAGAAAATGCCTTTTTTGAAATTTCGCTGTTAAATCATTTGTGAACTCTGCATCTTATGTGCCCTTCTTATTTTATGAAACCACGATTGTTTCGAAAAATATTATGTGTAAAGCTAATTTTTTAAGAATATTTCTAATTAAATGCCTGTAAAAAGTGTCTTGTACAAATGCAAGTCATTTTCATGCACCCTATGTCTTACTTTACTCAGAAACTTGTCAATGTTTTATGAATATTAAGCTTATAATGTGTATTAAAAATACTTATTTGCATGAGCAGACGTATTGTTAATGTATTGTAAATATAACTTTACCTTTTGGGGCTCAAAACATCTTATTAATGCACTTGTACATTGTATAGAAAAATCAAAAGCCATTGGTATTGTAAGTGTCATTTTATTGTGTGTTTTCTTGATAGTGCTCAACAACCTGTTTAAAATTACATTTTTGTTTGGTCCCAGATTATGTTTTCTCCTCCCTCTGTGTCAGTTTTATGCAATTCTTCATACATCCGGACCTTCTTTATTTTTACTAGAATAAAGAACACACATCAGTTGTTCAGAACTTTTACTGTACATAACATTACATGTTTTAATACAATCAAAGATGTGCTCAGTTCTTTAATGATTGCAGTGCTACAACATGTGCTTTACTTTGCTGTTTATCCTTAAAAGCAACATGCTATATTTGTCATGAATTGCTGAACTGAATGTGGAATCTGAGCAGAGGGAGGAAAGCTTTTTTTGATAAATGTTAAACCATATAATTTCAGTAAATAAGATTATAATAAAGAAAATGAATAAACAAGATGATTTAGCAATTAATATCTATTTGCAATTTTGGCTGTTTTAATGAGTTGATTGGTGCTTTACCTTTAAGAAAATATGATTTTAAACTTGTGTGTTTTTGTCTGCTTTACATAATTTTTAAAAAGTTAACCAAACTAAAAAAATTTAATTAAAATGTATTATTCAGTTAGTCTAAGATGCATTTTTAAGTTTGGGCCAAAAAATCATGGTTTCTATCAATATTCACACTTTTTATACAAGTATTTAATTGGCTTGAAATTCAGTAACTTTGCAGGAATCGGGCTGTATTACCTGTGGGGCTACTTGTCAAAGGCTCCAAACACAGTAAACAAAAATAGAACAAGAATTTGTAAAAAATTAATTAATAAAAAAATTAATAAAAAAGAAGATAATCATAATAATATAAAAATTAACAACAAATCATACTATTGTAGCTGCCATCTTAATCAATCTAATAACCCTTAATTTAAATCCTGTACTTTGTTACAATTCTAAGACAAATCTATTATCTAAACAAGTTAGAATCTTGTAATGTCTTGTAAAATAAGATAAAAAAAAGACAAACCTCATTTGTTAATTTACTTAAAACTGACCTAAATTATGAACAATATTTTTCCTGTGCTTTGTAAATTAAAAAATTCAGTGTCTGTAACACTCCACAAAACTGGGCCAAATGCACATTTAAAACTTTTTACTCATGCTCTGATGGAGGATACTCATTTGCACATGGAATTTTTTTTTTCCCCATTTTTGTTTAATACAAGGCTTAAGCTAATTAACAGTTGGCTTGTTATAACGTGGAACATAACTTGAAATACATTGTTTTAATAGCGATTTTTATCTCTGGAAAAAATAAATCTTAAATATTAATAATAATTTAAGTATTTAATATTTAAAGTTTTTATTGAGCCTTTTTTTCTTTAAATAACATTAAAGAAATAAAGAACTGTCTGATAGATCTCGGTTAAACTTAAATTTATGGTTTTATTAGCCACAGAACAAGGGGAATGAAGATGTAATAAGAGTGGCCACACAGACACAAAACAGCATGTCAGCGTCTCTCTCCCTTTATCTTTACAACTTCATTAATGGTAGTTAAAAGGAACAATCACACAGACAATCAACAGGTGCATACTCTACCTGCTCTCATTTTTACTTCTCCTTTCATTAACAAAAATGTAATCCTGCTCTCAGATTTACCTACCTCCAGATCATGGCCAGGCACCATTAGGCACACAATGACTTCCCTACCCTGGTGCAAGAGACAATTGCAACAGCCATCACGGACCATAGCCTGTGAAACACCTAAAACTTCAAAGGTTTGAACACCAGATGGCATCCTTTGTGCAATGGAGCCATTAGAGTGGGTGAGGGTGAAAGCTTTTTCCAGCCCCTATTAGAGGATGTTGAGGACTATTCACACGATTGCCAGACACTATTTTCCAATGATGCTGTACTTTTGCACACATGCTGATTATGGCTGATGCACAGTAATGGGCATTATTGTTCCTTTAAGCTGCTCACAGCCCTCAGGGTCAACACGTATGTTTAATTATGAAAAAAGCCTGTTGGCACTGGACTGGATCTGGCATTTCTTTTCTAATTAGGTCACTTAAAGAGCTGGTGGTGTCATTTCCCCATTGCACCTTTCCTCTAAAGTAAAAAATCTACTGAGCTGTATTTTTTACTGATATAACAGTAATGTTTTAGTTAGTATTTTAATGCCACTTAATGGGTGTTCCACCCATGCAATGATGTAAAAGGGGAAAACTCTATAAAAGCTTGAGGGACTCTGTTCACTGGAAACAATATCACCTATTTATCTAAGTTTTAAGCATCTTTATGCATGAAGGTTTTATCATGAGATCTTTTTTGAGATTCTGACATTGGAGATCATTCTGAAATATACCACTGCAACTACATGTTAAGATGCTGTGCAGTGTACATCCCCTCAGGATGTCACATCACATAATAAATACAGTAGTACCTCTATGCTGATCTTTCTGATGTCCCAACAAGGTCCATTTGGATCCTTTCAAACAGAACCCCATAGCGTTTAGGGTTCGGTTGTGGTGCTCTGGGATTGCCTGCTTGAGATCTGTGTACTGTTGGTAGCTGTTAGCCAAAAATTGCTGACCTGCCATCTGGGTCTCTCGAAGGTAGATACAAAAACCCAATAGTCTAATAGTTTACCTGCCAACCCCTGGTCACTGCAGCCCTTTGGAAAAGTGCAAGGTATATTTCCACATCATTCATTTGTCCTATCTTCAACAGAGGGGAGGCTTATTTGACGACGGCAATAAGGAAGGGAGGTGGAATACCTGCTGCTTGGACCACATCGCACAGCATCTACCAGACTTTAGTCTGCAGTTCCAGCATTGCCTAAAATCACTATTCCTGGTCCATCCACAGCTCTGACAGTGCCTGGGTCTTTTTCTGGGTCACTGAAATCTGGACAAGGTAATTAATGGTGATTTCTGCATCATATGGGCCAGATCTCAGTAAGCGAAGACCAAGGAGAAGCAACATGTACACTTAATCGTTTATTAGCCACAAATAAAAAAAAATCAAAAAACAGCGTTAAGGTTTTAATTATGGTGGAAGTTTAATAGTCATTAACATGTTTGTTTTTCTATTGACATCATATGACCCATTAAACAAAAATAGAATTGGCAGAAAGATATGATAAAACTGTTTACAAGTTAGTAACTTAACTTTATTTATGCTGTATGTATTTTACAATTTCATATTAGCTGGTGCTTAGCCTTTAATCTTGGCTAGTGCAAAATTTCAAGTCCACATCTGTTTGTCCTCTCCAATGTGTGTTCAGTCTCATGTGTGCAACCCATCATTCCTGTGCCTGAGCCTGAATCTGGCAGTGCTGTGTGCAGTTTTGAACCTGTCAGTTCAGCGAGCATACCTGAACCTAAAGATTTTGTAAATCAAGTAACTGTGTCTGTCTATGCTATGTGTAATTTTGAGCTGGAAGTGTATTTGGGACATTTTGGTTTCACAAAGCACCCCAATTGACATCCAGAGTCTCTCAGCAGTCAAGAGTCATTGAGTCTGTCAGCACGTGCACACCTAAAGACACACCGTTGCCTATCTGCATTTCAAGATGCATCCTATCCTGTCTGAGCCCAAGAGGGACAATTCAATTCTATTTGCCTCCAAGAAGGTGCATCCAACCCATGTTCATAACTTAACCTTGTGTCCACCCTAAGCATTCTTAATATAAGAAACATTTTGTTTACATTTGTTAGGCTGAGGCCTGCTGCTAAATAATTTTCTGTGTTCAAATCAATCAGCTATATTATATGTGTTTACAGACAGTTAACTATATATTGTGTTCTATTCGGTGAGTCATTTTCTTAGCACTGGTTTAATGTTAACTTTGTGGATAGTTTATTAAACCCAATGCTTTGTTTCCTCATGCCAGGATACATTTTGTTCACACATGTTAAGATTTGAAAGGGTAAGGCCCCTTACTGTTTCTTTGTTAAACCAGTGAGGTTTATTTTCCTGTCTGTGTTTTTACGAAGAATAAGCTTGTGTTACAGCCAGTAAGCCATTTGTCTTCCATCCTATTGTTTCTATTTTTTGTTTTTTATTTTTGTATTGAGTAGATGGACTCACCTCTTATATATAAGAAACAGAACACCACCAAGCTGCCCCACCTGGCTGCTGTTACAAAAAGAAATTAACAACATATGGTGTTAACTGGATGGATAAGTCATGCCTTTATTTAAAGCACCATAAATGTCTCATGTGATTAAGAGCCTAAGTCCCACTATGGAGCTGATCAGAGTGTTACACAGACACTAGCCTACTGTCTGCTGTGCCTAAAGTTTACTGCCAACACAAGAGTTAACTAGAAATTGTATCAATTACTGATTTAGTTTATTACATTTCTTAACAGTGTACCACACCAAACATACAAAATAACTATATATATATATATATATATATATATATATATATATATATATATATATATATATATATATATATATATGTAAATAATGTGTGTGTATTGAATGCATTTAACTTAATGTTGACACAATGCAAAGTAAGACACTTGTGTATGCAGTTCTTGTTTTTCTAATTTCTAATGAGATTTAGCAGCACATCATGAAATGTCCTTTGTGTACACAGTCTAAAACAACTGGTGCCTCTAGTACTGTTTTAGGTCTAGTGAGACATACCTGAGCACAATTTCAACAAGTTCACTGGGATTATTTGTACAGTAGGGCATTGTTATAATCTTAAAAGACAAAGATACTCAAAAACAGAAGTCAGTGCATTGACTCACCTCAAAATAGTGGGGAGATATCACAAGAATGAGGTTATAGCAAGTAACGTTCAAAAGAAATTACAGTATTTTAAGAGGTGGTTTCAAATAATTTATGGTCCAAAGTACAATTAAAAGTACACATCTCAGCAGTGGTCACCAAAGCCGATCCTGGAGATTGACCTTAATGCAAATGATAGTTGTGACCACGATCAATCCCATCTAAACAATTTAATCAATAACTTCAGAGAGTCCTGATTGGTTTGAGTTAATGTCAAATATGCAGCAAGGTTAATTACCCGTGTGATGGTTGGTGATCTCTGCTTTACAGTAATCATAGTAAAATACTGTAGTAGCAAAAACACATTTATGGTTATACCATTATCTCTTTTAAACATCCCAGTAAAATCTTTTCTGTGCAAAAGCGCTACGGATATTAGAGATAATTTTCACTCAAACAACAACAATAGCAATATCATTTCTGTTTTGAAAGCCAAACATGTAAACTGCTTTTTACCACAGAGGTGTAGAAAAATATTACTCTGTTTTTGTTTTGATATTAAAGTACACATGTTTAAATTAAGAGAAATAAATTATCATTTGGTAACTAAACACACTTAAATGTTGATTCAACAATAACCACATTTTTGACATTGTTGGTTATTATTTACACAAACACACACATGTGTGTATATGGCCATTTTATTAGGTACATTTGTTGTCCATTTTATCAGTATCATTTACTTTACTTTGCTCTGTAATAATTCAAAACCGATGCAGAAAACGTATAATTTGCTAAGCTAAAGATTTTAGTTCTGTAATAACACTGACATCAGGGTGGTATGTTTCTTAGCTGCTGTGGTATGAGTGAATCAGATGCAGCTGTTTACAGATACCTCAAGGATCCTGCTGAACTGAGAATAGTCCACTTACCAAAACCGTTCTGTAATCAACATCATTTAGGCAGTATCTTATAAGCAATGAAGAAGGTTTAGAGGACGATCTATACAAAGCGTGCAACAACACGTGAGCTGTTGTCACAGATAAGCAAGGTGGAGCAATAAGGTGTGTCCTACAGAAATTACACTGAGTAAAACAAATCAGCAACACTGCTATGACTGATCCACTTGTACCAGTGCAACAAACTACCACTGCATCAGTGTCACTAGTGGGCTGAGAATCATCCACCAATCAAGTTTGACCTGATATGTGGTGGTCCTTAAACTTTCTTGACCATTAGTGAACAAGACTGCAGTCTGTAATTGTATACCTACTGATAAATTGGACAATGTGTGTAGAACAGAGGTCACGTGTACCTAATACTGTGGCCCACTGATGAGCACAGCAACAAAAATAGTTAAAATTCAATTATCCATTCTGAGAGGGCTTACTTACTTTTTGCTGTGTCCATTTATCAAATAAATTTAGCTTTTTGACTTTTGTGCAATGCTCAATAATATATTATATAACCAGAGCGCTTGCAACACAGAATATTGCACACAGCAATCCTAAGAAAAAAATCAATAGTTATTTCACTATCTGTTATATCTGTACAATATTTACATGTGCACTCTGCCTTATGGGCACACATGGTGTCTGATAATGAGTTTGTTTGTGGCATACGTCAGTTTGGTTCATCTGAGGATAAATTGGTCTAATAACATTTCTTTGGGATCCTGAATTAAGAATTGCACTTTATATGTAAATTTCAATAACATATACTTCATAGGTCTCTATGGTCCTAAAAGTTTTCAATACAATCTTTTTATTTCCACCACCTGTTTTCACACTATGTCTTAATGCTAAGCAGAGGTGTTAAGCAAAGAAAGCGACTGAACAATATAACTGTGCAATAAATTGTGTTGGCTGTTTTCTCCCCTTTTTTACCTAATTATAACACTTTAAGGGAAACTTTACAAATGACTATCACATATAATATCTATTTAAAGACGTTTAAATAAAATTTATATATGTTGAACAATGAATGAACACCTTTAGACATGCTAAATAATCCAAGTAAGGAAATCCCAGAAAGTTATGTCATTTCATCTGGATTCAAAAGTTTAGTGGGAGAAATGTTTCATCACTCATGGAAGTCACTGCAGTTTCTGAAGTTGGTGATACTTTCATTGAGCTATGCCTGATGAAATCACTAAGTCATAAGACAATTCTGTCTCAAAACTTTGTCCAAAGATGAACTGACAACTGTCTGGAGTTAATTACTTTTATTTGCTTTAGCATTTTTCTTTTTACCTAAATAATTAAGTTTATTTACATAATTCTACTAAAGCGTTTTTATTTATTAAATTGTGGATGTTTTATTGTTTGGTGATTTTCATGTATGCTATTTTAGGTATAAAGTGTTCATATAGTAATTTACCTATTTATTAAATGCTAACAACTTTCTAACAATTATTGAATATTACTCAGTTTTTTCTACAAAAATATGTTCTGCAGTCTGTTACCCAATTAAAACCTAATAGAAAGGGAAGACCATGGGACCACCACTGACTAGGTTATTGGTTGGAGGACCATTTAGCATAGAATTAAAGTTTTAATACTCACAATATTATTATCACCATAATAATATCACTAATTGAAATATTTTTTTGCATTGCTAACAAAATCACATAATTATCACCCTGTAATCAAAAAGTGCATACATTGATTTATTGCAATGCAGACATGTAGACAAATGCAATTCTTTTAACAATCATAGCCAAGGGACAATTTAGTAACTTACACATGATTTCTACATCTATGCTGTAATAAAAATGGTCCCCCTCCTCCATTGAGACAATACCTAGTTTGTCATGGTCCTGTGCTAGTTTTTAATTACTGATGATGGATTGTTCTTGGAAGCAATGGTTAATGAAATGTTATAATTAGTTACTGTATAACTACAGCGTGTGTGTTAATGATTTTTAATTCCAAATGTGGACACAAGGTAGGAACTTATTACATCAGTAAGTAATCAAACTTACTATGTTATTGTGTTTATTAGTCTCCATTGACTTCCATGACTTTCTCTGCTAAAAGCTCTTGAAATGTAGACAATTGCTTCATCTGCTCTGTCTGCATGGAATGCCTCCTTATCAGCTTCTTCTTCATCTTAAAGTCCAAAACACGTTTTGGTGATGTAGGTGCTACAGGCAGCAGGATCTTGGTACCAGAGTGTACAGGTGAAGTTGGCTTGCCGTTCGTCCGGATGTCTGGGATGGGGCGCTGAGGGTTGACATTGAGTGGAGGAAGAAATCCAGGCCTGGTATGGGAGATGTGGTCCAGCAGGAGGGTTCCTGAACCTCTACGCTCCAGCAAACCTGGGGGTCTCCTCCTTATTGTGATTGGTGACACTGAGTTGGGTATGCTTTCCAGAGATTCCCGTGAAGAGCTGGTAAGCAGGGACAATGGCGAGGCGTTGTACTTGCGGCGCTCCACAGATACACGGCCTGAATCTGGAGATCCAGGAATGGATTCAGGACAGAGGTGCGTATCTGACTCATAGTGTTCCATACGGGTAAGTTTTGGGTGAGGCAGAGCACGGGAATGATTGGCATTCTCTTGTGTTTCAGGTGCTGTGTTCCTTCTGTACAGTGACTGATGCTGCTGCACCTTATCAGCCCAGGAAGAACCACAGAGTGTAGCACAGTCCTCTGAAGAGGAGCGGTCAATCAACTTTGGTGAGCAGGGGTCATGTGTTTCAATGCTGTGTCTACGGGAAAGTAGTGGTCTGCCTGGACCGGAGATTGAGAGTCCATTCATCTCAGTTACTATCTTCTCCTCCTCTGCTAGGCTTGCTTCTGCCAGCTCTCCTCTTTCAGCCAGGACACTTGGAGCCACAAGGCCCCAGGGCTCTGAATTTAATCGTTTCAGGAGCTTGCGAGGTGCTGGCCGCCTTTCACCTGGAGGCCTGTTGGAGGGCAGTGGAAGGGCAGAGGTTAAAGCAAAGCTGAAGATTCCTTCTTCCTCCTCTCCAGCAGGTGAATTTGATGTTCTTATTTCTACATCTGACGGAGACATACATGCTGGAGACAGTTTGTCCACCACACCAGGAGAAGGTGGAGAGTTTAAGTACTGCTTGGTTTTCTTTGTGCCAGAGGGTGAAGTGTCAGTTGTTATAATTATCACCTCTTTCCCTTTGGCTTTGCAAGCATCAAGAAGGCTCTGCAGGGTTTCTCTGTCACCTCTGTTGATTGCATGCATCAAGGCAGAGGACCCAGAATAATCTTTGAGACTCGGATCAGCTCCATTTTCAAGCAGCAGTGACACCACATCTTTACCTGCCCCTTCAGCACAAGCATGCATCAAAGCCGTCCGACCTGATTTATCAGGAATATTTGGGTCAGCACCCTTTTCTAGTAGATAACGCACCATTTTAAGTCGCGTCTGTGTATCGTCACATTCGGCCAGGCAAGAAGCAATGATTGGTGTTTCCCCTCGCTCATTGCCTTCGTTGATGTAAGCACCTCCTTCCAACAGTAAGCGTGCAAGACGTAGTTTTCCCTGAAACACAGCCTTAAGCAAGGCATTTCCCTCTGTCCGCAGAGCTCCTGCATCACCCATGGTGCCTCCTGCTCTTGTACTCAATATTGGCTGCACATTTTTGGAAAACCTGTAGTGAGAGAACAAAAATGGTATGTCCTTTAAGTGGGATTTTTGTGTATGTATTAAGTCCTCTGTGTTAGCAGGTGGGCTGCACTAAAGAAAAGAATGATTTGGTTTTTAGACCTTTTCATACTTATTTTTGACATAACACCTTTTCAGTGCCCAGAATGAAGAAGATTGTAGCTCCTAATACAAACACTGCTTTAACACAGAGAGGCTCTGACACCTGCAAATCTTACAGAAAAAATATGTTAAGTAACCTCTTTATCCTCTAGATTGAATTTGTAGGGATTCCTTCCACTCAAAATTGAAAATTCTTAATATTAACCTAGGCAAATAAAAGATGGATTAAAATCTGTCTGTTCATTTAATTAATTAATTAGTTAATTAATTTCCTTTCCAATATGCTTTCTGAGGTGATGAATTTAATATATGATATGAGCAGACAATGAACTAACAGCTGCCTTTGGACATGCGGTCAGCCAAAGTGTTGATTACAATGATCATGCAGGATATGACAAACTATGCATATGTTTCAGAGTCTTATATTAATATTTTCTGCTTGCCAGTCAGAAATCAGAAATATATTTTTGTAATATGGACAGAATAACTACAGTTGGAGGCAGACACAGTCAGTGATAAACAGTTTCTAGAGGTTAAGATTCATGTTCAATTTCTGGTCTAAGTCTATTAGCATTGCCCTGGAAAACTAGTGCCTCTGCTCAGACAGTATTGTGAGACAGTATCTTTGGAAACCTGACAGAAGGGTGAAAATAATTGGTCAGTAGGGATCATTTCGCATGATTTGTCAATCATTTGGTGGTGTACAATGGCACAGATTATTTCTAACTGAGTGGAAGATGGTCAAAACAGTTATGTTGATGCCTGTCTAATGCAGTAGTAAAATTAAAGTGGATAATATGCATGTTTTAGATATATAACCCATCTTGTAAAGATTCTGTAATCTATGTTAAAATGTTTGTATTTGTTTGTAAAATGTAAATACTTTATGCATTTACCAAAATACATACTCATTTTTTTTCTTCTTTTTTTCCTTCAGCACCAGTTTCCTTTAAAAAATATTACAATAATATACCGCTACTTTTATTTTATTTATTGACACTGATTGTCAAAAAAGGCACCCACCAAAACCAAATTATATTACACTTTAAACCAGTCAAAATAACACTTTAAAACTAATGAACTTAATACTGATCTTAGTATTTTCATTCTTACTCTACATGTGCATTTTATGTGCTGTGTCCAATGCTGTTTTAATATGCTTATGAGTCTTGACTTAAAATAACTGGCTTGAGAATGAACCTTTGCCCCATGTTTTTCTGTTTTTAGTTGTGGCTATTTATTATATAAATTCCAGAAAGCATATTAAAAAATAATAATTATGTGAATGACATGTTCTGGAAGTGTAGCGATCCCAATGTTTTTGGCCATTTTAATCTTGGCAGCATTCAGGTGATCTGACATTTAAAACTTAATATGTATGCTCAAGCGGCACGGTGGCTTAGTGGTTAGGACGTTCGCCTCTCAGCGCTAGGGATTCCCGGTTCGAATCCACATCTGGGTGGAGTTTCCATGTTCTCCCCGTGTCCGCGTGGGTTTCCTCTGGGTTCTCCGGTTTCCTTCCACAGTCCAAAAACATGGATCAAGTCAACTGAGTTCTCCAAATTGCCCCATTTAGTGTGTGGGTATGTGTGCGTGTCTGTGTAAGTGTGTGCCAAGCGATAGATGGGCGCCTTGTCCTTGGTGTATCTGCCCAGCACCCGAAACGTTCTCCCCTGGATGGGCATGGGGAACCCCCCCCCCCCACCCAATATATAGGGCAAAGCGGAAGATAATGAATGAATGAATATATGCTCAAATTGCAAAAAGACCAGAAAACTTTGTTTTCCTATAAATGCCTTTAATTGTGAAAAATTCACAATTAAAGAACTAATGTGCTTGGTGAATTGTCAGACACAGACAAACAGGTCAGTTAAAATTTAAATATTGGTTTAAGGCATTTTGAAAGTGGATAAGTATAGTATTTCTTACATAGTAACTGCATAATACAAATTGTAATGTGTGATTGTAATTGCACAAATATCTCCTTAGATAATCCTTATCTCTAGCACAAATTAATTGTCTGTTGAAACAAATAAATGCTCTTAATTTTGGATTTTATTAAAATAGGACCTATGAGATCCAGTCTTTAGTTAAGCTCTAACATTATGTAGCAAACTCATTGGGATCTGTGAGTTCACATAATGTGCAAAAATATCAGACATCATAAACATGAAGCTTTATTTTTTTAAAAATCCTGCAAACTCACTGACAGAAGGTGTAAGGGATGAACAATAGAAACTTTCGAGACAGTAATACATCTGAAAATAAATTTCAGACTGAAATAAACTTAGGTTAGAGGTTGCAGACACTAGTATGAGTCACCCCAGATCTATGAAACCTGTGCACTTGTTGAAATGGAATTCCAGTTGGGATATGCTCAAGCCTTTTATTTAAGGTGTTTTGGGAATTTAACAGATGACCAAGCAAACAGATGTCTCATGTAGACCAAAGGAGCTATCGGTGGATCCACCATTCTTTGCAAAGTCATAGGACATATATTGTAAAACAAAATACACTGGACTGAAATAAATTTGTCCAACTATCTGTTTGGACATTTGTCTGAGCTTGTTCATGTAGAATTAATCGAGCTGTAGGCAGGAGACACTTTGAACAGTCACATCTCTCTCCTGTCTTGTTTACTGTTCCTCTAGAGTCCGTGTGTAAAGCTTACAAGCTAAGTGTGTGTGTGTGTGTGTGTGTGTGTGTGTGTGTGTATGTGTGTATGTGTGTGTGTGTGTGTGTGTGTGTGTGTACATGTGTTGTTCAGTAGGAGGCAATGAGCTGTTCCACATCAATCTGAAGCAGGCAGAGTCAGACATTTCACACCAGTTGGAAACCAGAGCTCCTGTAGACTTGTTTTCCTAGATTTAATTGAAAATCTCAGTACAGCATTGAGAAATATAAGGTGGGAAAATGAGGATAACAGGTAGTCCTTTAGTGGTGGAAATGAATCCACAACAGGTTAACAGTTAATCACTTTTGATTAATACTTTGCCGTGCTTTATTATTATGGTTTAAGCTTTTTAAACCAATGTTGATGGCAATTTGATGAATTTGATCTAGAGGGTTGGTGGGGGATGTACTAGTGCATGTAGGTGGATGTATTGTTAGAAATTAACACCAAGCTCAAAGGCCATCGCCTGTCCTCTGTTTGCCTCATTAGATCTTGCTGTCTCATGCATATGCATTGTTCTTCAAAGACATTATGCTTCAGCCCATGAGCAAGGTTTCTATTTCTAGAGCTCATCCATGTTTCTATTGCTGCATTTATTTTTACTGTTCTATTGTGCTACAGGCTCTAAACATCAGAAGCTAATGCAATGAGTGCAGCTGAAGCTTCCCCTGTGACATCCGGCCTTCAAACCATTTATTTTAACATCAAGGTTTAATATGTAGCCATTTTGACACTCTATAACAAATAAATACTAGGCTGCACATCAATGTGAATCTGTGTCATATATGAATCCAAAGAGAATAATCCAGTCCTAATGTCACCTGCTTTTATTGATGAATATTGCACTTAGGAGACCCCTTTAAACTACTAATAGAACTCAGTTCTTTAAAAAATTGATATTCTTATATCTTATGTTCTTATATTAATGATTTAATCTGTTTATTTTTTCAGTTAAACATCATTTTAACATACATGTATAACTATTATTAATTAAAAATATGATTGCTTGAATAGGTATTTGTAGATTTGCAGTAATAACATAATAATTGTTTCTTTTAGCATTTATTAAGGTTCTTCCTTCTTTGTTTCTATTTTATCTTTTAACACGAGGTAGAGTATTATTTAACTTACATTTATCTAGCTTCTGACATTAAAAGGTCATATTGCATATCACTTTACTTTGGAACCTATAACAATTTAGTTCTGATTCAAGCACGTAAATGTGTTACAATGTATTTATAAATAAGCAGAAAATTCAAATATTAGATATTTGCTTTGGAATTCTGTACTAACAAATTAATAATTATTTTTTCCAAAACATTTGGTTAATTTTAATTTGAAATATTTAAAGTCCTTGTTAAATACGTCATTTTTTGTGGAAAAATATATCTCTTCTTTTATAAAGTTGTAATTCTATATCGTGAAGAGCGCTCGCTGTTTGCTACGCATGTCACTGTCCACGGTCCTGAATGTAGGCGCCTGCGTAAACCCATCTCAAAAGGAGCTAAATCTTTACTTGTTTATATTGTATAACGGATTTATGCAGAGCAGAATATATCCTGAGCTATTTATAGCCATAAAGTGTCAAATTTGGTGTCGTATCAATTGCCTACGTCAACTCGTCTCATGACGTAAGCTCCATCCCTATATTCAGCCAAACAACATGACGGCAAACTCCGTTCTATAACATATATATAAACCTCAAACATCACATCTTACAAAAATAGTTAACATTTCCCTTTTTCATGACAACAGGCTGATAATTTACGTAATCAAACGCGGATTATTTTGTCCAACTGTTCTGTTTGGAAACATTGCACCAACTTCAGATTTCAGCACTTAGATCTATGCAACATTTAAACATGTTAAACAGCGACAGCGTGGAAACCTTCGCGTCTGCACTGTTTATTTCGGCAGTTAGATGCGCAAGAGAAGGACTTAATGTCCTGTCTAAATATAGTGCATCCGAGCGTCGGTTCAGCCTTTCTCACATGCTAGAGGTGGGAAAATGCATCTTAAAACCTCCTTATTCAGCCCTTTTGTAACTTCAAAATGATCGCATCTATTCCGGGAACCATAAGACACACGAACTGTACTAAAACCAACGCAGCATCAAACATCACGTTGCTGCATCCACGAGGATCACGGGCAGCTGGTGAATCTAAAAGTGCCCAAAAGTCTCGAGATCGAAATAAATGACCTAAAGTCGACAGAAATTGACAAAAACGAGCCCCAGTTGTGAACTAAGGCTGCAGGCTGAATTCAGCTGAATCTTCAGCCACAGATACAGAATGAGACCATGTTGTTCAGACAGCATCCGCAGCACAGAGACACTTTCCCCCCGCAGTTCTGCAGGAGGACGCTACAGTGTTAGTCTTACCGCGGCGTTTCGCTAAATGAATTCCATCGCCGACTCCTTCCGCTCTAAACCGCTCGACGGGATGCGAAGCCTGTGCGCCGGGTGTTGGGCGTTAAATGGGTGCTGTCTTCGCCCTCATTTCTCCCGCATTCTGGACCGGCTCGCGGGTTGCGGGGGCGTCCGGTGGACAGAAGGAGCTCCGAGTGATTTCCGAGTCGAACGGCGACTAAACGGACGAGCCTATGCGGAGGGGGCGACACAGTTCCCCAATCTCCTCATCACACGCATGCAGTCTCTATAACGCTGCTGTGCGTGGACTTCACACCATGTGCTTTATCCCGATGTGCAAACGAGCATCTGCTTCCAGTTTTAGCTTCATTATGTCTTCATTTTAAAGCTTCTTAATCGCTCTTTGCATGACGTGCGCATTCTGTCATATTGTGTAATATAGCCTTCTCTAACGTACGACCCAGGCTATTTTATGTCAAATAGTTGCCCTTTAAATACACTGTCCAATAATCTGCCTGTTTGGTAAGTGCAACTTGCAGGTACCTTACCAAACCGATAAGAGCTATTTGATCTGATTCAAGATACGTGTCTTTTTCATGTTCCTCTTGTAATAGCAATACGGTTTTTTAATCATTTTTAATGACAAAAACTGTGTATGAACCGTTGTATTTTTTAATTTTCAGCTCTAACACTTTCATCAGTGTTAGAGTGGTGTCGGTTTGAATGCAAAAAAAGATGCACAGCTGCAGCATCTCATTAGACTATGCTGCAGATGTTGTTGAACCTGCCGCGTATCAACATAAATACCATTTTTTTAAAAAAATCATTTTTATCGTCTGTGGCCTAAATAAATATTGAGGAGCTCTTCACAAAAAGTATGGGTGTGATACAATTCCCTGACTGCATAAATACTAACTCAGTGACTGTGGCTATTATAGAACACAGTTTCTATGGTAACAGATTCTGTGGATTCCGACAGAAGCGTTCCCACGGTGACATGTACATGCAGGGAGAGAGAGAGAGAGAGAGAGAGAGAGAGAGAGAGAGAGAGAGATGCTAAATCCATACTGTTAATAGCAGGTCCAATATAAGGATCTATGTAACAAGATATTTAATTCAGACACTGTTTTTAATAGTTTTGTATTGTTTTGTAATTTCTTATTACACATAAGCATTTAAGTGAATATAAGTTTTCCACAGGTTGCTTTGTGGAGTAGGGCTTGCAGTATGAGATGGATGGGTTAACTCTTAATTTTATGTCCAATTATTTTTTCCATGTAGTCTGTATTTGGTGTAAAAACATTTATATGTTTGCATATATGAAAGGTTGGCCTTGAATTCATATAAAAATATAATCCAAAACCCATTACCATAAAAGAAACATAATGCAATCTAATCCTAAAAATTGCAAGTTATACATTTTTTTTCTATTAATTTTGTTATAACAATGCTTTTTAAGTTTTCTCAATTAGCAGTTTAACTGGTAACATATCAGGTTATCAATTTGAGTTATCAATATTGAGTATAAAAGTAGCATCCACCAATGGCTTAATGCTTGCAAGCAAGAATCTATCATTGTACTCTTTGTATACTATGTCCAACTTTGCAAGAGAATTGTAGGTTGTTGTTTTTTTTTGGTGCAATATTGCAAAAAAAATCTTAACATTATAAAAAGATTTATGGTGTGAAAATAAATCCTGCCACCTGATTTTGGGGTAAAAAAAGCATCAGCTCTCACATGCAAAAGAAAAAAATGACTCTTCAGAAAGTGCAAAAAATAACATCTGTGTATAAGTGTATAGGAGAAGTACCATTGATGTTAAGGTGTGTATAATTATATAATGGAGGGACATATGACTTTATCAAGCTTTTCTGTCTCAATGTCTATTTTAGCAGGACAATGTCAAGGGTCTTAAGGGTCTATTTGTGAAACAAAATATGGACTTTGTTGGCTTTATGTTTATGAGGCCCAAATAAAGTGGATAAAAAATGAAATGCAAAGTACAATCTTTTAGGAGTTTTTCGTGGAGTATCAGTTTATTTGATGCATTCACATATGCAAAAGAAACTCTGCATTCAGCAGCTTTTACATGCATTAATCCTTCAAATATTAAAACTGTTGGTGCTATGGTTGTTCTATTCCAAGCACAGTTTATCTTAATAAAATCAAAAATGTTTTGACAAAAAAAACTTTCGGTATAATTATCCTGTGTCATTAGTGTCATCATCAAATACAGATTTTAAAGCAGTATACATTTGTTTTTTAATATATCTAATATTTCTTAATTTGTTATTCTGATATTGGAATTTTACTTTTGATTTTTAAATATTAATAATTTTTGTGGTAAAACTGTATCTGCAAACTTATTTAATAATACAAAAATGTAATGATACAGTAATAATAATTTATAATATATAATAATGCATTCCTAAAATGAATTTGCATTTTTTATTGTACAACGTGATTTTTTTTCCAACTCATTTGCAGCATTCCTAATTTATTTATTGATAATCAAATTTAGTGGTTAGCATGTTTGCCTCTCAGCGCTAGGGATTCTCGTTTGGAATCCCAATCTGCATCCAGTTTCTATGTTCTCCCCGTGTCCATATGGGTTTCTTCCGGGTTCTCCGGTTTCCTCCCAAAGTCCAAAAACGTGTCAAGGACAAGGTCAATTGAGTTCTCCAAATTGCCCCATATAGAGTGTGTTTGTGTGAGTGAGTGTGTGCCCAGTGATAGATTGGCGCCCTGTCCTGGGTCTATCTGCCCAGCGCCCGAAACTTTCTCCCCTGGATGGGCATGGGGAACCCCACCTTGACCCTAATAGAGGATAAAGCGGTAGATAATGGATGGATGGCTAATAAAATTTAGTTGTCGTGTGTGCGTGCGTGCGTGTGTGTGTGTGTGTTTGTGCGTATTTGTTTTGGCACAGACGCGAGAAAACTTTTGTTTTGAAGGAATGCAGAAACGTGGTTAGTAATTTTTCAACCGATTGGCTGGAATCTTTACAGGGTGGGATTTCTATGACTCCTCCTTCCTTCTTCCTGCTTTTTGTTTACGTTCTATTTGGCGGGGAAACTGGTTTAGCTTTATTACACTTTGCGGATAAATGGCTCGAATTTTGCGATATTTTAATAAACCGATATTTTTAAAAATTCATTTGAACTGACGTCAACCGAGCAGGGATGTTAGCGCGTGTGTAATCTGGATGAACTGTCCGGCTGTTTGCTGTAGTTTTTGTTTCTTCCAGCCTCTGGACAAAAACATCGACACGAGAAGTACAAGTAAGTTCACATTTTTCCTCCTGAAACTCCTCGTTGAATGTTCAAGCCTCGTTAAATGAGCAAGCTTCTTTTGTATTTTTTTTATTTTCACTTGCAGTCTGTTATTCATTCATTCATTCATTATCTCCCACTTTATCCTCTATTAGGGTCGCGGTGGGGTTCCCCATGCCCATCCAGGGGAGAACGTCTCGGGCGCTGGGCAGATAGACCCAGGACAGGGCGCCAAACCATGTGAGGGCACACACTCACTCACTCAAACACACTCTATATTTGGCAATTTTGAGAATTCAATTGACTTGTTCCATGTTTTTGGACTGTGGGAGGAAACCGGAGAACCCAGAGGAAACCCACACAGACACGGGGAGAACATGGAAACTCCACCCAGATGGGGATTCAAACCGGGAATTCCTAGCGCTAAGAGGCGAACGTGCTAACCACTATGCCACCGTGCCGCCCTGCAGTCTGTTAATTAAAAAAAAAAATAAATAAATAAAAAAAATATATATATATATATATATATATATATATTTTTTTTATTAAGGCTGGTTAACAGAAAGACATCATTTGTTACTGAAATAAAAATTGGATGCCATTTGCATCCTTTATAGCTTTACTTTCCCCCCACAAATGTTAAATTGGGTGAAACCTGCAAAAAAAAAAATGACTATAATACTATAATAATGATAATTTTTTAAAAGGCTCCTTTGTTCAGATTGACATGAGGTGAGATGAGAATGGCAGGCCGTGGCAGAGGAAGAGCTCATCTTAGTTTCCCTATGGAGGCAGTGGGAATAAGCAAAGGAGAAAACCTCCCACCTTCCACTGGCCAGCCTACACCATTGTTTCCTGTGAGTTACATGTAATGCACATGTTGTACATGCATTATTACATTCTTACAAATACTTACATCATGCAGTCACATTTCCTTGTGGTGAAAGTGGTCTAATTCTTTAACCCTGGGCATGCACAAATGAAGGCATGTGTCACTTTGTAAACAGTGGGTTTTATGAAACAAAACTTAAAGTGAAAATTTGCAGTCTTCCATAGAAACTGTAACTCATGTGTGCAGAAATAAATTAGAGAGAGAAAAAGCTGTAACTCCAATAGATCAGGATTCTTTGAATCTTGAAATTTATTTTTTACAGTCTTCGCACTTGTTAAATAGTGTAGTTTTTATTAATACTTTAATAAAAAAATAACACAGATAAGCATTAAGTTTTTTGGCCTACCAGAAGTGACCATAGCACTTGAGGGCACTGATTTGTTTCTGTTTGTTTAGAGCACATCCTTCCTCTATCTGAGTTATAAAATGTATTGTATAATTATGCAAGTAAATTAGTTCTTCTGATAAGAATATACATTAGCATTAACAGAAAATTTGTAGCTTTCGCTTTTAGCCTAAAAAACATAAATTACAATGTTTAGTTAACCTTACATAAACAGATCATTTGTCAAAACATAAGGTTTAAAAAGTAAAATGTTATTATCTTTTAGCTATAAAAATGTATTGTGTTTACCAGAATCATAAAGGCTTTACTTAAAGCATTGTGCTGGTCCATGCTATAAATGTGTTATTTGCTGTCAGCTAATTATTTCTTTTGTCTTGCTAATTCATTTTAATGTTGTAAATTAATAGCCATTAGAGCACAAACCAGTTCCCTTGCAAATAGGAGAAGAGGCTGAATACATGCTTGCCTTAAAGCAGGAGTTCAGAGGAACCATGAAGACTTTACCTTTCTACATACGGCCTGCCGCACCCAAAAAAGGTAGCATTATGCTCTCCTAAATCTGTGGCAATCATATGTTGCTTTAATTACTGTTTTAAAAAAAGAGAAATTGATTTAGTAAATTACAATAAATTAATCGTAAGAGTAATGATGACATTCAAAAAAAAATATGTAGTATGCCGGTAGCCAGATCGTTAGACCAAGTGGCACAACGAACAAGAAACAAAAATAAAATTACACTTGCAGGACATTTGTTTACTTGTTATACTTTGTTTAACTCTTTCTTAACAGAAAAGCCTAGTTTTCTTTCAAATGGATTTGATTATGTACTTTTAAGGTTTTATTTCGACTTTCACAAAGAAAATTAATATTCAGCAAAAGCCATCATTGTCTTTTTTCAATCACAAACTGTTATTTTATCATACATTAAATAAATAACCAACATAAGAACAGCGCATTGTTCCTTTGTCCTTTGCGCATTGTGATTTCGGACACTTTTTTGGTCAAGTTAATTATTGCTTTATAATTGTTATTATTACTTAGACAATAATCATACAATCAATATCTGTAATCCTATCATCCACATGAAATATTACCTACTTCAGATGCTGAATGGTGTATTGAAGGTGCAGGACAGGGTTGCTGTACATGTCATGTGTTGCATAGACCAGGGTAGAGTTCCAGAGTAAACTCAATTTTCCTGTATGACTTTTGTAGCCTATGAGCAGTTTTTGTTATTCCAAATCTTACCTTTTATTGTAATTTTTAAAAACATTATAATGCATGAATCCTGAAAACTAGCTTCTATAGTGGATTTTTTTCTTCAAATCACATCCTTCTGCTTTGTAAGTTTTGGTTTAATTTCAAGAGTGCTAAGTGGCTGATAACTGAAGGCTGCTTATTTTCGGAACATGGTCTGAGGAATTAAAGTATTGATAAAGATGGGTAAGTAAGTAATAGCCCTAATAAGATATATAAGGGATTAAGTCTTATGGTAAATTTATTTGAGTACCCAGACATTTGCATGGTTCCTTTTCATTAAGTAAGTAAGTAAATTAATTCCATTTAGATATTTATAACTATGCTTTAAACTAGGATGATTAACTTTTACATGTCACAAGACTTGTAGTGTTTTAAACTTACCATAATTCATTTATAATTCACAATCTATAAGTATGCATTTATGTTCAGAAAAAAACACTACACAATATTGTAAATTAGTATTGAATGTACAGACATCTTAAAGCATATTAACAAAATCAAGTGGCTGAATGTGTATTGAGTATAGAGCAGCATGTCTGTCATGATGTTATATTATTCCTAAAATATATGTTCTCTAAAAGCATGGAGTCCACTAAAAGCACATTCTTTCTCACCTCCAACAGCACTCTTAAGTGGATTGCTGAGCTAGTGCAGAGAGTGTGAATGTGTAAAGGGGAAACATTATTTAGAGACTCTGTTCTGAGAATCTACTAAGTTCTCAAAGAAAAAACAAAACTGTTCTAAAAAACATACAGATACCAGCTTTTTCTCTCCATGTGCCCCATGCAAATAATAATAGTCAGCTTTTCCTAGGACTTAGGCAAAAGTATGTGTACGTATAACATTTAGCAGTCTGTAATTCACACCAAATGTACCTAATATAAAGTGTTGTATGAAGTAGTGTCATTTAAGTAAACCATTGTGTCATTTGTATTGGTATATGCTGTAATTATTTCAAATGTAATATTTCTTAAAAAAATATATCACATTGCTGACTTTTATTGTTTTAAAAATGTAATAAACATAGTTATAATGTATGTTTATTTCTTTTCCTGTTTTAACAGATATTGAACGATATTCAGACAAATATCAGAACAATGATTCAGCTGACAAAACTACTGAATGGAACCCAGGTCAGTTAGCTTTTGCTTGTGGTGTTTGTCAAAAGAGTGGACAGTCTGATTAAAAGCTGTAGCTGAAGTCTGTTGTATTAGCTCATGACCCCTGTGGAGCCTGATTGGACAGCATTCATTTACTGAAAAATGACTACAAAGTCTGTCTTCTTGGCACTGTAATTAAAGGTTTACAACAGCTTTGGGTATATAAACTGTATAGATTTTGTTGTTTTATATTACTTTTAATGTAAAATTAATTCCTTTGATTTAAACTTCATTTCTTCATTCTATGTTGAAGTAATCAAACTATAAAGTAAAAAAATCATGTGTTTTTATGTTTGTTATTTCATTTTCTTTTGTTTTAGACTGGAAGCGTTTGCCGAAGGAACTACGAGTCCATGTAAAGAGATCACTGAGTGAAAGTTAGTAAAGAAATACTTTTTTATGAGATATCCTGATTGGTACAGAATCCCAGAGATGACATTCTTTATCCTATATTAGGGTTGCGGGGGGGTTCCACATACCCATCCAGGGGAGAACGTTTCGGGCGCTGGGCAGATACACCCAGGACAGGGAGCCAATCTATCGCTGGGCACACACTCACTCACACAGACACGCACGCATAGACACTCTATATGGGGCAATTTGGAGAACTCGATTGACTTGACCCATGTTTTTGGACTGTGGGAGGAAACCCACGCAGACACGGGGAGAACATGGAAACTTCACCCAGATGGGGATTCGAACCGAGAATCCATAGTGCTAAGAAGCGAACGTGCTAACCACTAAGCCACCGTGCCGCCCCAGAGATGACATGTCTTTGTTATTTTTTCAAATTGAGAGAACAAATCTTGTTTTCTTGTGATAACGCCTTATTTTTAAACGACTGGAGAAGTGTC
This sequence comes from Corydoras maculifer, assembly GCA_019802435.1. Lineage (NCBI taxonomy): Eukaryota > Metazoa > Chordata > Actinopteri > Siluriformes > Callichthyidae > Corydoras > Corydoras maculifer. Next base: position 295,758 of record JAFMOD010001540.1, read on the forward strand.
AGGACGGTTCTTTCAATACACCTGACATATAGGGGTCAGCTCTATGACATTTGGGGTTATATTTACTTCAACATTTGCATAATAAATAAAATATTTTATGACAGTTGTATGGGGGCGGCACGGTGGCTTAGTGGTTAGCACATTCACTTCTCAGCACTAGGGATTCCTGGTTCGAATCCCCATCTATGTTCTCCCCGTGTCCGCGTGGGTTTCCTCCGGGTTCTCCGGGTTCTCCGCCGGTTTCCTCCCACAGTCCAAAAACATGGATCAAGTCAATTGCGTTCTCCAAATTGCCCCATTTAGAGTGTGTATGTGTGCATGTGAGTGTGTGCCCAGCGATAGATTGGCGTCCTGTCCTGGGTGTGTTTGCCCAACACCCGAAACGATCTCCCCTGGATGGGGAACCCCCCCATGACCCTAATATAGGATAAAGCGGAAGATAACGGATGGACAGTTGAATGGTAAATTGTAGCTCTGCTGTTTCCTAAAGCGGATAAAAGGGTGTTTTTGGGACAGGGTTACACCTGACATTAGATCGGTTTTGGATACTAGAGAGACGGCGCTGAACAGAAACTACATCTGTACAGATGTAAAAAAAATACATCAACTAAAAAAATGCTCCCTATGTCAGGTGTCCAGCCAGTGCTCCGAGTTTTTACTTTAACACATTGAATAAAATGCATAGTGAAATGCATTTTTTCTCTCCAATATCCAAAATCAATCCAATGGCAGGTGAGACCCTGTCTCAAAAACACCTCGTTATCCACTTTAGGAAACAGTGGAGCAGTGATTTACGATAAAACTGTCATAAATACATAAAACCCTTTATTTATTTTGCAACTGTTGAAGTAAATATAACCCCAAATGTCATAAAACCGACCCCAATATACAGTATGTCTGTTGACAGAAAGTATTGACTGTCCTGCCACTTCTCTGGTCACTCAAAAATAATTTGTGATCACAACATAAGATTTTTTATCTCATGATAACGACTTAAAAATAATAATAACACCTGTCCTCTCTGGGCTTCCGTTAATTGGTACACAACAAAAATCACCAGAGTAAGATGCACTATAGAGATATGTCAGAGCTGGGCTCCTGTAGTAACCTTTGGAAAAAATAATATAAGACATGCCATTTATTCAACTGGCAAAGTGCTGTGTTTATTACTTGTGTGAATTTAGAACCTGTGTTCTGATGCAGCTGTATGCACTCTAGCAACACTCGGGCCTTTCTGTAACGAGACTTTTTAGAAAGGCTAAAGAGCATAAATTAGAGCACATGGAAGAGGCATCTTGTCTTGTTCCCTTTAAGTGCTGAAGGAAGGCTCTGACTCATTGCTGTCTCAAGGGAAATCAGGATGACAACACTCTGTGCCATTAAACACATCTCCAAGATGAAAAGATGTAAAGAGAGGGCTGAAAGAGGCAGCAAATAGCAGGTGCCTAAGTGTCAGATAAAAGCACTTGATAAATGCAAGTTTTTTGTTAATTGATTTACCTACGTAAGTGTTATTTACAAACCTTTACATATGCAAATAAAGATAACCTGTTTATATTGGCACAAGGTTAATGTTACATCTTTTTATTACTTTTTTGATGTGATAACTCCATGAAGGCAGTACACTAAAGTAATATTTCTAACAGTAGAAATGTTTTAAAAGTAAATATTCTAAAATATATCAGTGGTCAATTTATATTACTTATTCCAAATTATATTAATGCTCACATTTGGACAGTTTTCTGGTTTGAATCTGAATGTTATTTCCCACTCACTGCTTTCACATTGTATTTTTTCACATGGTTTTGGTTGTGAACCATAGTGTGGTCATGTGAACACATTTATCTTGTTCATTTTGTAAATATAATGTCGCCAACACAACAGTGGTGTTCAGTGTTTTCAGTATGCCATTAACGCATCCTGCTTTAAAGTAATCCAAGCTGCTTAGATAAAGAGGTTTTTGAGGAGATAGGCAACAACAGTGCGATATGAAATTGCAGCAGTGCTGTGCAAACAGTGTCATCTACCTGCAAATTATATTCAAAATAATCATATTTATTGTTTGTCAAATGGACTCAAGCTCCTTTCCATGAATCTAAAGAGCTAATACTTCAAAGTTTGTTTTGTGTTTTAGAGCGTTCAACTGTTCCAAAACTGAGCAAAGTGCCAAAGGTGGACAAAGACATAATTCACAAACTGGAGGTAGTATACTAGTATATTATACATGCAAGCTATACTTATGAAATGGAGAAGTGAATTGTGAATTTTTTTTGCTTGTTTAACTAAACAATTTGTTATGTGCTTACTTTGTCATGTTTGGTTTATTCTTTAGACACTGGAAAAAAAAGAGGAGGAAGTAAGTTCAGGTGAGGAAGAGGGTGAAAAGAAAAAAACTGAAGAAGTGGAAGCAGATGGGGGGGAGGAGGATTATGATGAGGAAGAGTTTGAGGAGGTTTGGTTTTATTTTTATTCTGATTATAGATTATGTTACAAATTGTTTCTTTAATATCTTGTGTGGTAATGTTTTATATATTTTAACAGGAGACTGACTATATTATGTCATACTTTGACAATGGTGAGGAATTTGGTGCCGACAGCGATGACAATATGGATGAAGCTGTTTACTGAACTGCAGAACACTGACAATCCAAAATCTTTTTTTCGAGGAGCTTGCAAAAACGATAATAGGCAGTTTAAATTTTTACGTGACTTCAGTTAGTGTCAGTGCAGGTGATATATGTATGTCAGAGTGGATATGATTAACTACATGTTTTAAGGATTTTACTCCACTGGCTATGGCAGTCTAAGTGTTTTTAAAAAATTTTTTATGTCAATAATTTATGCTACTTGAGTCTTAAACATTTTCTTAACAAAAGGTATGTGAATTTCACTTACAACAGGATTCATATATGTTTAATTTGTTTATGATTTAAGTGGTGTTTATATTTCTAAACTATGATGTATTTTTTATATTTTGATATTGTGTTGTTTTGTATAGCAAAGGTAATATTAAATGGTAGTGAATTAGCATTTTGGTAAGAATTAATTTTCTCTGTGTGACCTGTAGCACTTCCCCAATATAAAACAGATTTTGTGTTCTTCGGGGGTGGGGGGGGGTGGAAGTTAGATTAGTACCAGTAATAGACATGACCTGTCTGTACCTAACCTTAGCAGACTGGTAAAGTCATTCAAATATTATCAAATATTAGTGTTAGTGTCTGGTTTAGTGATGAAATTCAACTCTGACAAAAGAGAATTAAGGCTTAATTTAAAGATCCCTTTAATTAAATACACCATGGGTTATTGTAATTTTTATAACATTTAAAGTATTTTAATTGAATAACAAATAATTGTTAATTGTGAATCAACAGTTTGAATCATTTGCAACAATAACTATCTTAAAAATATATTGAATTTTGTTTTGTTTCTGCTGCCCTAGCTGATCAGAGTAAGCACCACCCGCTGATCTGTGCAGCACTACAATGACATGGGCCTTGTTGCTAGAGAAAAAAATCCTCCAGCCACATATACGTTACAGGAACTTTCTGGAACAGTCTAGGGGAGTCTGGTATATTACCACAGTGGCATTACAACCACAAATCTCCACATATCCAAGTGGTACAGTTTATATTTACTTGTAAAATGTTATGCATAGTTTTATTACATAGTTTAGTTGTTTTTAATGCTTTTACAATTTCTTTAAGTGAACCCCCCCCCCCAATCCTTTATAGAAATGCACTGTAAACCCCAGATGGTTTAGAAGATGGTAAACCCCATCTTTTTTTAGACTGAGGCTTTTCCAAGAAGACATAGATCATAGTGAACGAATTACCGGGTAGTCAGAGCAGAGCTTGATCGTGAGGTCTGAGCCAATGCAGGTCTGCTGAAACACTGCACGTCTTACGCCAACCCTGTTTTGTGCAACCTGTCTTTACCAGCATTACCGCACAGGCCTGTAATACAAAACTTGTAAATGTTTAGGCATATAAACTGATTACACTGATTCTTAAGTGCTTTTAACAGATTGGCATTTCTGGGGACCTTGAACTGTAGTCTGTCATGATTGTTTTTTATTGTACAGAAGAGGGCAGTTCCAGCTCTGATTATTTTACTGTGTCAGAACAATACCCAGTTGTTTAATTATTTTAAGCTATTTTTAATGTTTTAAATAGTAGTTCAATTAATAGTAGTTCATGTATGACATGCAGTTGGCTATTTTATGTGTGCCATATTTTTGTTTGTCTTTAGGTATATCAGGTGAGTGTGTGTGTGTGTGTGTGTGTGTGGATTCTCAGCATCTGCTCTAAACCTTTATAGTAAGTGATAAACATCTGAAAGCAGGATTTTGCAAAAAACAATTACATTTATTATTAACTAAAAATGTATCTGTGCATCTGAAAAATCACCATTTTGCATCTGTGCTTCATAGAATAGAAATTAGTGTTCCTAAATGTAGTTGCATGCATATTATTATTGTTAGCCATTTTCCAGTTAATAAAAAAAAAAATTAAATTTAAATTAAAACCTAGTTAAATGAGCAAAAACATTACATCAAACAAACTGGTAATTTCATCTGAGTGAAACAGAATCTCCTCTGTCCTTTATGCCTTTAATTAAGATTCAGGGGCATGTGTGGAGGAACAGCATGTACTAAAAAACCAAAGTAATCCTTTAATGGACTCTTCACTCTGTTCTCCTTAAACATCTTGTTTTTTTGATTTAGATAAATGATGTTTCCTCTTGAACAAGCTGTCCACAACAAACACATACTGTTGTGGAAATGATTAATGTTTGGTTTTTAGGTAATCTGCTGTAAAGCATTAGTAGAATATTTATTTAGATTCATAATCTGCAACATTAACCTAAACATAAAATTTTTATTTGAAATTGAGTACAATCAAGTACAAAAATATTCTATGTAGCATTATAACCAAATAAAGAAGTTTACACAAAATCACTCCTCCCCAGTAGCTTTCCTTTTTTAATAGTACTATAGTGATTATTTAAGATCACTTGCATAATGTTTTAGTGATGTAGTGTTGCTGTCACCTCACAGTGAGAAAGACTAGGGTTTGCCTTCCAGGCAGTGTAAACAAGGTCTTTTCGGTATAGTCTTCATGTTCTCTTTATGCTTCTATAGGTTTTCTTTTGGGTGCCTAAAAATACTAATTGGTGAATAGTGTTATATTAAATTGCTCCAGGCGGCACGGTGGCTTAGTGGTTGGCACGTTCGCCTCTCAGCGCTAGGGATTTCCGGTTCGAATCCCCATTTGGGTGGAGTTTTCATGTTCTCCCCGTGTCTGCGTGGGTTTCCTCCGGGTTCTCCGGTTTCCTCCCACAGTCCAAAAACATGGAACAAGTTAATTGAATTCTCAAAATTGCCCCCTATAGAGTGTGTCTGTGTGAGTGAGTGTGTGCCCAGCGATGGATTGGCGCCCTGTCCTGAGTCTATCTGCCCAGCGCCCGAGACGTTCTCCCCTGGATGGGCATGGGAAACCCCACCGCGACCCTAATAGAGGATAAGCGGGAGATAATGAATAAATTGCTCCATGATCTCAATGTCTTTTTGTGACGAGCCTTTTATGTTTTTTTCCTGTCAAAATAAATGTGATGCATTCAAATACCACATAGTAGTTGTGGTAAACATTAAGCCATTTATTTGCATTAACATGATTTTAGTACTAATTAAACTGTATTATAAGTATAAATTGTATAAAGTATAAAACTGGTTAAACAACCCAGTATGAAAACAATAGAAGAATTTTATGAATGTAAGTGTTGCATATACTTATTTATTTTTAAAAAAATCTTAAAATTGCACAATTCTGACAGTTCAATTCTGACGTACAGTGGACCAAAACAAGACTTCAATCTCTGCTTATAAACAGTGCCAGAGCCCTCACAAACCGGTAGGCTGTACTGTATGCAGTGGTCATTTATAGGTAAAAGTTCAGCATGCATACACCAATGTTTCCTTTTGCGTAGTTCAGAGCTAGCATTTTATATAGATATCCTAATAAGTTAACCCAAATTTGGAAGGATGCGATGGCTTTAAATTCATGGTTTAGGCCCTGATTGTATATTTGTGTTTTTAATTATGCCAGCTGATGTATGAAATGTTAAATGTATGTTAAGCTCTGTATTTATGGTAATCATTTGCAATTTAAATGTTTGTAACATTTTCTTGCCATTGTGAATTTAGAAATTAAACTCTAAAATGCCTATCATGGAGAACAGATATATGAGCCAATGCATTCCAGTAAGCCCACTGCTGTCTCAGTTTGAAAATATTTTTACTGCAGTAAGTTACTCATTTTCTGTAGTTTCTGTGATCGTTTTACTACTTTAACAGTGCTACATTTAACTGTTTTTATTAACACATGACAACACAATTGTAGTAGCTAGCCAATCACCCACCATGCCATTCCTGGTATATAAATCATGTAACAAAAATCTGAAGCACTATACGTCTTGCATTATTACTATATGTATATACATATGGCAGTTGCAATGCTATTGAACATAACAATCCTATGAACGAGTGCATGCTAATAGGTGTGTCTTGGTGCATGTGGGTATACATGTGCAGAGGGAGTATAGGATGTGCTTCTGCAAAGTGCATGCTTGTTTGCCCGTGTTGGTGCATGTGCATCCACTGGTGTTACAAATTCAGTACAGTAAAAAGCATACAGAGTCAGTAGAGATAGGAGCAATAATATTAAACACAAATTGTATAGTATCTAACCCAAGGAATGCTTAAAAACTAAGACAAGCAATGTCTAAAGACTTTAAAGCATGCATTATTGATGTCTAAATATTTATCTTTCAAGTGCTTTAAAATAAATGCACCAGTGCTGTTTTTATACTTGATTGGAACTTTTTAGTAGCTATAAGATTTATAATAGCTATATAGTTTTGTGAGATTGATACTTGTTGGTTTTGTCTTACTAGTTGTAGGCTAGAAATGGAAAAGGCAAGGCGGAGACAGAAATCCTTTGCATCCTTTTCCTGAAGGCTGTCTGTATATATGGACAGCTGCAAAGAGAGTAAACAACAGCATCAGATTTCAGTTTTTGATGGCAGCAGACTTGCTGAGCTTGCCCTTGACATGATTCACACATGCTGTAATACATGCATACCCTCCTGCACATAGGCCTTTTCCACCAATACAGTTTGCATGTTCTATAAAAACGTTACAGCATTTCTTCCATTGTAGTCATTCAGCATGACATGTAGAGTAAGTGGACTGAAATGAGATGGTCACATGATTTAACATGTGCCTAAATGCTAACAATGCTTAAATGTTTGAAATTGATTTGCTCTGACAAAACTTTTAAAAAAGACAAACTTTAAAAAAAGACAAAAAGGACAAACTTTAAAAACCCAAGAACTACACCTCAGACTCTACAGGCCTTAGTTAATTTGCACAGCATGGTAAAAATGCTGAGCTCCAACATCACAACCACAAAATGAATTGGTATAATTTTCTAAAATTAACATAATAAAAGCAATAAAAAATGCCTGTGGGTATCTACACAAAGTGAGCAACTTACTTCACACATTCCACTTTCTATAAGCAGCAAGAGAGTAGCATGACTGATAGTACTTAGATAGATACACTGCCAGTGAAACCCAGGGCAAAAAAACAGCATGCTCTGCACTGCACCCCTAAGCTACATAGACAACATGATCAAGAACAAAAATAAGACAAAATACTCAAAGCCAAACAGAAAAGAATGCCAAGCTGGAGATGTGCACTGATATTAAAGCAAAAAAAAGAAATGTAATGCTACAGTGTCTCAGAACTGAGACTCACGGGCTCTGAGTGATAATTGACTGCAGGTACAACAACAGCTGAAGGAGCCACAGATTCTTTTTGTATTACAATTAGAAAAAGACTAAAGAAATATGCTTTGTCTGGACAGGTTTCAGAGAGAATCTAATTTTTTTAATAGAACATGGCAGCATGACATTTTAATTAAGTTTATGAAGTTGTATCTGAACAAGGTTGATAATTTAGACTTTGCAGCCACAGAATATCCAGCTTGCAGTCATTAAGTTGGCCATGAGCTGTTTGTTATACCAAAGTATTTTAGAATGAAATGTATCTTTAAAGCATGGTTAACACAAAATAATCTTTTTAACAAATACCTGTTGTTAGAAAAAAGAAAAAATAGGGGGGGGGGAGCAGGATCAGATAACGATTAATTCTACATTGTAGCTGGTTTTCTCCATAACTAATGACTTGTGGTGTTCTCATTTGTAAGTCAATTTGGATAAAAGCATCTGCTACATGACTAAATTTAAATGTAAATGTAATACAGGACAATTATGCCAAGCACACAATCAAATCTACAATTTGAATGCCTGAAATGGCAAAATGAGATGTTAAAATGGCCAAGTGAAAATCCAGACCTCATCTTAGTAGAAAATGCCATGATTATAGGATTCTGTACATGGTTACTTTAGATTTTTGAATGGTTGTTCTGCAATCTATTGATTCATAGTGTGGCTTGATATGTAAAACCATAGCATTCGAAGAGGTTGTACATTTTTTTACATGACTGTATGTTTGCATTGTTTAACGTGTTCACAGTGTGCACAGCTTGAATAGCTGAGGTCACATTACCTTGGTACCATCCACAAGTATTTGGAAGATAATAAACTCATTAATCATTAAGAAGTCAAAAATTTCTGAAGAGCTTCCAACTCCATCTGATGCACAACAGCTGATCATTTAGTTAATTTGTGTATATGGCAGTGGGCCAAAACTTCTCATTTGTGTCATTTATATCCTGTTGTCAACCTTGCCCTACATTTTAAAAGTCCTGTCCTAGAACCCATAACCAATGTCATGTTAAAATATAATGCATCTTATTTCTGTCTCTCTCATGAACATAGTGCACTTATTAAGATACGCATAGACATAGATGTCTATAAGAAGTGATAAATTAAAATATGGTTGTTAAGCTAGGTTCTATAAATATGGTTTTAATTTAACACAAATGCCAGTACGTCCTTATTTTCTTTCAGCATTTGAGTCTTGATTGTAAGTTCATTTTATCTCAGATTTAAAATAATATCGACCATATAACTTAAACTCTTTAATAATAAGAGATTAATTCATGTATTATGATATACTGCTTTGCTTTTTACTACGTATAACACCCTAAATGTCACATTATTTTTATTTATAACATTGGTCCTATGTGCATGAAATACATAAAATTTTTTGTGTTTTTTAAATGTAAAAAAATATAATTCACATTTTTATTCATTCATTATCTCCCGCTTTATCCTCTATTGGGGTCGCGGTGGGGTATCCCTACCCATCCAGAGGAGAACGTTTCGGGCGCTGGGCAGATTTACCCAGGACAGGGCGCCAATCCATCGCTGGGCACACACTCACTCACACTCTATATGGGGCAATTTGGAGAATTCAATTGACCTGATCCATGTTTTTGGACTGTGTAAGGAAACCGGAGAACCCAGAGGAAAGCCACGCGAACACGGGGAGAACATGGAAACTCCAACCAGATGGGGATTCGAACCGGGAATCCCTAGTGCTGAGAGGCGAACGTGCTAACCACTAAGCCACCGTGCCGCCCAGAATTCACATTTTTTCCAACTAAATATGAAAATCTTAGTTTGTACTAAAAATATATGTCAGTAAGCACACAATCTACCCAAGAATACTAAATTCATATAGTATTTATTATTATTATAATTATAATCGCTTTAGATTTTATCACTATTTTTTGCCTTGCCTTTATCATAGCTTGTTGCTGTTAGTATGGGCCAGTGGGTTTGATTACAACATTTATGTACCACAATGTTGTCTGTATGTTCAACTAATTTTTTTGTAAGAATGTATGTTTTTATAGTCCACTAAATTTAAAGCATCTACCCTGCATTTAGAAAAAACAATGAATATAGGTACAAGAATAAGAACAGAATGAGTCAATGTTTAATTACTTTTATTAACAAACTTTTGGCTTGATATATAGTACACAAAGTGTCACACAAATGTGAATACAAAATTTAATGTACAAATTTACAACAAAGGGACATTTTTAAAAGAAGTTAGGCTAAACATAACTGCCATGATTTCTGTGTGTGTGTCAATTTGAAAAAAAAATTATATACAATAACTGTACAATTCTTAAAGTGCATAACACGCTTTCTAAATTATTTTCTGTACACTACAATAAAATGCATTGTTTTACTTTGTATGCAGTATTTGATGCTGATATTCTAAATGAACAGTGTTACCTGGAATGACTAAACAGACAAATTTAACATTACACCAATATGGTACAGTTTTGATTTCATCTGAAAAATTATTCAGATCTGAAATACCGAGGCAATCCTAAATATACTCTACAGACCAAATAAGCTAATTCTAAGTAATATACAGCTTAAAGAAGTTGCTGTACTTTCTATAGGATTTATTGCTAACACTAATTATCATTATCCTGTAAGCAATCATCTTTAATGTCATAAATTAAATAACAGTAATTCTTTAACAGTAATTCTGCTGCTCAGCACATCTGGAGTATATTATTTTCGTCATTACTTGTATCCCCTACCTGCAATGCCAAAGGACATGTAGAAAATGTAAGCTAATTTCAACTTGTAATTATGCAATCTGCAACAGTATCACATGGTGACATTTTCAATATACCTCAGTGTAGGCTGGAGGGGGAGTCTGGTGATATTGTCCTGCATGAATAAAGATGGGCCTGTCATCTTCATCATAGTCATCCAATAGTGGGGTTATAAGTGTGTTTGCGAAACCATGCTGAGTGATTTCACTGTAGCTGGGTGGAGACGAGGGCATTGACACCAGGCTGCAAGAGGTGCCTCTGCTTCCTTCTTGGCTGCTCATGCTGCTGGTTCGACTGGCAAAGCCAGTGAATGGGATTGTGCCAATGACCAATGGAAGCTCCACCGTAATCTTCTCACTCCCAGGGATGTGCACATAAATCTAAGATGCACACATGAAGAGTTTTAGAAATTTACAGCTATAATGGAAGAGTCTTAAAAATAGTGAGCATGCAATATGAGATGTATTATATTATGATCTGTCATGAGCTCACCATCAATGTGTAGTCCATGTGGATAATGTTGCAGCCCAGGAGAGTGGGCATTAGTTTGGGCACACGAATGGTTTTGCCCTGCCATATGTCACACATGCCAGAAATAATATGATTTCCCCTGACTGCAGAGATTTTTTCCCGAAGTACCTTGGTGCGTCCATTGGCCAGGAAGGTATGTGTGGCAATAATGGCAGCTTTGGGAACAATAATTCGAGAGCAGGTGTTCTCGAATTTGGCATCAATGCAGATGTTCTCTCCTTCACAGTAACCCTTACGGTCAATCTTAACTGCAACTGAAATACTGCCATCGGGAATAAACATGCAAGTCAGGTTGTTTTCTTTTGTGCCACTGACAGGGGACTGTGAACCAGACAAGATAAGAATTAGAAGTTAGAATCATTTTTGCATCCATTTTAATGTAGCTGTCTGTCAGGTGTTGACTCACCATAAGTTCAGGAGTGTTGATATCAATCGGCTCCTCCACCTTAAAGTACTTCTTGCATTGCACATCTGGCTGGCAGGGCCTTTCCATCACAGCTTTTACATAATACTCTATAGAGCCAAACTTGCTTTTGTAAGAAGAGACCAACTGCCTGTGGAAACAGGGCATCTGCCTTTACACTGCTGATCAATCACATAAAAAAAACAATGATTTTGTAAGGAGATCCTTACCCTGGCTGTGGCAGCTCAAATCCAAATGTGTATTCATATCTATTTCCAGGTCTGAGCGTAACAGATCCATCTACATCTGAAAACCACAAGACATAACATTTTAATTAGCCTTTTATTTATTTGTGATAGATAAACCCTAAATATTACATAGCTGATGTTAAGAACATAATTAGTTTTGCTTTACCAGTTGGCATCTGATCCAGGTGAAGAACATCGTGGTATTTCAGATAATCTACAGCGTCCCTGCAGCGCAGTTTGCCTTTGTGGTATTCCACTTTTGCGCAGCCGATTCCATACAATCTCATGGCAGTTACTCGAGTGACGTCCGACACTTGCACCACAACTCGCCCTGCAATTTTATCCCCGCTTGAATAAAAACATTTATTTGGATCGCGGAAATCAATCTCGAAGGTTAGCGGTTTCTTTGTCAGGACGACCATTCTCTCACGTATAGTCGAACGATATCGGTAATAGATAGTAATGAATCGGTTCTTCGCTACTTCTTTAACTTATTTAACTGCTTGTTTCTGAATCTGACCAGTGGACGTGTGCTGAACTGTTGTTTGACTCAGGCGTTATATTTGACAACATATAAAGCCACGAACTGGCCTGTCATTCAGAGAATTTGATGCCGCTAGCTGACTGGCTTGCACGTGAACACCGCGTGTACCTTGTGAATTAATTCTCGCTCTGCGCTCTGATTGGACAAAATAATTGTTTGCGTTTTTGCCTACCAATTGAAGACCACCGAAGGCGCGTGGATACAACGTGGACCTCACCGCAAAATTAGAAGAGGGGGCGACCCAGTGCCGTTAGGGAGGTGGGGCATGTCTAAAGGTCCCTACATGGGCAGCGACTACTGTTTATTCATCCGAAGTTCCAATAACAGAACGGAGATTTAACCCGAGTGTCAGCGTGTATTTCTGCCCAAATGAACTAACACAATTAGGTTACATACGGGCAAAAAAACAGCTGCTTTTTGGTTTAAGTTTTCTGGTAAACATTGCTGAGTAAAATTAAATAATGACCACAATAAAAAAACTAAAATTGCTTAGTAGTAATAATGATAACAACAACAACAATAAGAATAATAATAATAGTAATAATAACCACTTTATTGTGTACAGCTTCTTGTTTCCACACTCACTGTGTATTTTATAGTAAATCTTTACTTAACTTACTACAGTCTATAGTATTATATAGACTGTCAAAAGATGAGGGTTTATAATTTTATGTAACACACAATTGCAAGTAAAAAATATGATACATGGTTTTAATTTTGGGTGGCACGGTGGCTTAGTGGTTAGCACGTTCGCCTCTCAGCACTAGGGAGTCCTCCGGGTTCTCCAGTTTCCTCCCACAGTCCAAAAACATGGATCAAGTTCAATTGAGTTCCTCAAATTACCACAAATAGAGCATAGAGCATGTTTGTGTGAGTGAGTGTGTGCCCAGCGATAGATTTGCGCCCTGTCCTGGGTGTATCTGCCCAGGGCCCGAAACGTTCTCCCCTGGTGGGCATGGGGACCCCCCGTCCCCGTCCCCGTCGAACCTAGTACGGATGGATGGCTTTAATTTTTTTGTTAAATTTGTGCTATATGCATTTTTTAGAATACTTATGAATATGCTAATAATGATGAAAAAAAAATATTGGACAAATTTTAATTAGACCTGAGCCAGATACAAAATTGAGGTAGGCCTAATTTAATTAAGCTATAACTCCAGTGTCCCCAAATTTGTTTTAGCCCGTCAGTGGCTCTGATATACAACAATGAATCTTACAAAAAAAAATTAATACAGTGAAACAACACAGCTATTTATATTCGGTTCTGATTCAGATCAGATGTTTGCGTCGTTTTGCTGATTCGTTTCAATACTGAGAATTTTAAACTCTGGATAGATGTGCACATGGCCAGCTGTGCCATTGAAAGTGTGTTAACATACTGCATCTCAACGTGGTACAACAGTTGTTCAGCAGCACAAAAGGGAGCACTACCGAGAGTGATCAACACAGTCAAGAAGATCACCGGCTGTCCAGTGCCCAGTCTGGAGGACCTGTTCAGCTCTTGCTGCCTCAGTAGGGCAGCTAACATCCTAAAAGACTCTTCTCACCCTAGACATCATCTATTCCAGCAGCTACCCTCGGGAAAACGCTTCAGGTCCATCACATCCAGGACAAACAGACTAAAAAACAGCTTCTATCCCAGCGCTGTACGCGAACTGAATACACCTAAGCATGCACAACCCACAAACCAACCCCCCCCACCCCCGCACTGATAACTGGACTCAGCATTAACCACTTTAATACTGTCCTTATAAGCAATATAATTCATGTGCAATATAATTCATGTGCAATAACTACTATGTGCAATATTAATGACATTGGGTGGGTTTCCTCCCACAGTCCAAAAACATGGATCAAGTCAATTGAGTTCTCCAAATTGCCCCATATAGAGTGTGTCTGTGTGAGTGAGTGTGTGCCCAGCGATGGATTGGCGCCCTGTCCTGGGTGTCCTGTCCTCTGCCCAGCGCCCGAAACGTTATCCCCTGGATCGGCATGGTGAACCCCACCGCGACCCTAGAGGGAGATAATGAATGAATGAATATATATATATATATATATATTTTTACTTTTAATTATTTTGTTTATACTGTTTGTTTATGCACCTAAGATTGCTGCTTAAATCTCGTTGCACATGTAAAAGGTATCTTATCTTATCTCATCACAGTAAAGACTGCGCGATTTCGCGTCAGTGTGGGAACATATGCAGTAGGTGGCGGTATAGGTTTATGTGGCGAAACCTGGTGGACCAGAGGAGGAAGAAGAATCCATTTCCGGGAGTTTAAGGCCTCGTCCTTGGTTGCAGGCTCTCGTTCATCTGAAGGTCTAATCGGCTGCACGCGCTTTATAAACATGGTTTCATACTGGAGACAAGCTGGAATCAGGTAACTGCACGCACATGCTGCCCTTCTTTCTTTTCAGCGTTAGTTGTGTTGAATAAGCGGTCGGTGCTGCAGGTCTGTTTGACACATGACTCGCGTTGCCGGCGTTTCGTTCGGTTTCGTTGTTGCATTTTCGACTAAATTCATTCATTCATTCATTATCTTCCGCTTTATCCTCTATTAGGGTCGCGGTGGGGTTCCCCATGCCCATCCATGGGAGAACGTTTCAGGCGCTGGGCAGATAGACCCAGGACAGGGCGCCAATCCATCGCTGGGCAAACTCTCACTCACACAGACACACTCTATATGGGGCAATTTGGAGAACTCAATTTACTTGATCCATGTTTTTGGACTGTGGGAGGAAACCGGAGAACCCGGAGGAAACCCACACAGACACGGGAAGAACATGGAAACTCCACCCAGATGGGGATTCCAACCGGGAATCCCTAGCGCTGAGAGGCGAACGTGCTAACCACTAAGCCACCATGTCGCCCTCCTTCGACTAAATTATTACTTTAATAACAACATTTACAAAGGCATATTAACTGTATTTAAAAAACGTCCCGGCTGATATTAATGCTCACCGTTGACCCACACTGTAGCTTCTTCTGTTTGGTTTCACGTGAAAGCCCAAAGCTGCTCATGTTCACCTGTCTGCATCTTTTTCTTATGAAAAATCCAGAGTTTAACTGCAAAAACTGTATTGGTTTCCCTCTGTTTTTTTATAACATTGATAACAAAGTTCAAATTGTCGTAAACTTTACGGGAACCCTGTAATATCAGAGTTGGAGTTAATCTGTAAGGTGACACTGAAGCCTTATAAAAGCGTGTAAGCCTTCTTGAGTTTCCTACAGTAAGATAAAAACTGTTCAATCATACATTATGATGCAGTGTTTCATGACCATGGAGCTAACAGTCAGTTGTTTGAAATGAAGCTACATCAGGTACTCGGCGATCTGCGCCAGGGTCGTCCGGGAAGCTCTGAAGCCTCAGCTGAAGACAGAAGCTGTGAAGAATGCAGAGTCCAGTGTAAGAGTGACTAAACTGAAGACTGTCTGATGTAAGTATGCTATGTGGGGTGCATCAGGGTTGTGAGGTTATGGGAAAATTTTTTTTTTATTAATTAACAAAAAAACTTGTACATTTTATTAAAATTATTATCGGTAAAGATGTAGGAACTGCTTTTAATTAAGCAGTAATAATTGTTGGTTTTAGTTAAACTAGGATGGAGACTGGCTGGATAAAAGTAATGTCGCTGATAAAAATGCTATTTGTCACTTATGGATAGCAAAACATTGCTGTATATATAATATTTAAAGGCTGAATTACTTCAAATGATTCATTAAATCCTGTTTTAATGTTACAAAGTAGAACATGCTTTTGCATCATTGAGAAAGTTCTGTGTGATACAGTATATTATATCAGAAAAAAAAATCACTATTGTTTATTTACATTCAGTGTGTGTTTAGATGTATTTGGTGGTTTCTGTGTAAAGTCAGTTAGTAGACACTAATAGATTTTATTCTTAAATAAACGTACAGAAATCTATTTATTTGTACACTTATGTATAATTTTGGTATTCTTCTTTTGGCAAGGTTTGCAAACTAAATATTACCAAATATTTTTGTTTTACTTTCATTTTATGGATTACTGTACTTACTTTACATCTACCAGGTGGAACAATTAAGTAAATACTGGCATACCCTGTACATAAATTCTGGCAGCACGGCCATGTCTGAACATAAACACACCACCACATCAGTTTTACTGCAGTGCCTAGTACTGGGTCCACTTGTATGTAGATGAAACCGATAGACTGCAGTCTTTACTTTTAGAACTATAGCATGATGAAACTGAAGAAATGTTTTGATTCATGTTTTTACAGTATTTAAGCATAGACATGTTGATTGTTAATGAGTTGTCCTGATGTGTCCTCTATCTGTTTCTTTGTAGGTGATCTTTAAGAGGCCAATTGTACCTAGTTAGGCTTACAATTGAGAAGTCATGTCTAAAAAATGTCACCACATCTTTTCCTTTGATAATAAATTATGATTAAACTTACCATCATTTCTTGTCATCTTTTTATAGCTAAAAGTTGTTCACTTTGAAATACAAATCCAGTAGTGCAATCATGTATGCTTCTTGTATTGAAGGTGTTCATTATATGTCATATATACACACACACACACAGGTATGTGTGGGTATATGTGAAGTATACAGAACATCCCTCTACAAACCTTTATTAATCAGTTTCAAAAATGTACTTTGTTTGAACACATTCATATTTATTAATCAGTATTGTGCCAGTATTTTAACCTCTATTGTACTGCATTTTGTCAGTAAGGTTAAGTGTTCATTTAAAGTCATATGTTTTCACAAATAATAGAATATTCTAAATTCTCACTGTCTCCACATCCAAATGTCCAGCTCAAGTTATTATGAACTTGTGCAGCTTGAAGAGCTATGTTTGTTTTGATAATTTCTGTAGGTAATATTCCTGATGTTATACAAGAGGATTTTCTGCCTATTCTTGTTTTGATTTGAGATATCACTCTTTAGTTGCAGTCTGATTTTCCATTTTCATGATGCACCATGCATTTGCAATAGAAGACCGATGTCCAGTTGAACACATGCACTCCATGTTTATGAAGCCCCCTTTTTTGTAACATTTACAAAATGTGGCCTGACATTGTTTTTTTTTTTGCATGTTTTTTAATATACATTCACTTTAGTTGGAGCCGACAAGAGATCCATTGCAAAAGATCAACAGTACATAATGTGTTTAATTCTGATCTCTCCTTTGACATGTACTTTAGTAGTATTTATAGTATAGCTTTTTTTTTTAAAGTACTATTTGTCCTTTCATTTCAAAATCCCTTTTAAAAAATTTACTGTAAAATAAACTGTAATGCACTTTCAAAGGGTTGTCCTCAAAATCACTATATGAACTTTAATTGGTTTAAAATGCTGCAGCTAAAGCATGTCCAGTTTTGAAAGATTTGCTTTAATAAATGCTGTACAGTACTAAATTCCCTTTGTTTGAAAATTAGAAGTACTAAAACTGTTTTTCATTCACTTTTAATTAATTGTTAAATCTGTTAGACTAAACAAGATAATGTTTGAATGCATGTAAGGTGTATATAATTCAATTGTATACTAAAACCCTTACATTTTGGTTTAAATTTCTCTGCCTCATTAGTCCTCCATATGGAATAGTACATTAATAAGACAGTTCAGTCACTGGCAGTTTTGTGGATGGAAATGTGTTGCTGAATACAGGTCAATCAAATATAAGTAAGTAAAGGCTATGCTATCTCAGATGCTGATTTTGCTTGATATAATTCAGTTTGCATTAATAGGCACCACAATACTTTGATAAAATTGTGTTGTATAGGGCAGTCAATTATTACTAACAATAATAATGCATGGCTTGACTGTTTACATATAACTTTTCATTATATTGAACTTGAATGTTTTAATCCTTTTCATCTGCCACTGAAAAATATGGAAATATTTATTTATGTATTAATGTTTATTTATTACCCAACATCTCACATCTAAGTACGCCCTTGCATTTCATTATCTTTTTATGGGACGACACTGAATATTTGACATTTGATACAATGTAAAGTAGTCTGTCTACAGCCAAATAACTCCACACACAACCATTAATGCCTTTACAACTGACAATTTGGTGCCAGTGTCTATTTTGTGTGGCCTGTGGCCACCGTTATTTACCAGCTCTGCCTTAACGCTCCTGAGCCGGAGTTTACTAAATATTTACAAGTTGCCGCTTTTACTCATCAGCACTTTTACCCTCAGTTTCTTTAGCAATGCTGTAGAAGTCTTGGAGTTGTGTTTGGGTCGTTGTGTTGTAATCCTGGTCTGTGTCCCAATTTCTGAAGTAAGAACTCAGATACATAAATGTTAGCATTTATGGTTCCCTCATTTGTAGCTCTACAGCCAGCAACAAGACACATTTGTATTTTGTACTCTTTAACTGGCTGCCACACACTCTTTACACAATCTGAACAAAAAGATTTATCTCGGTCCCATCAAACCACTGGACATGGTTCCAGTAATCCATGTCCTTGGTCTGCTCGTCTATAGCAAAGTGGGATTTCTTTTGTATTTTAAGAAGCTGCCTCCTTCTGGGAAGATGGCCATGCAGACCGATTTGATACAATGAGTACTTTACTGTATTAAAGTGTCATTTTCAGTGTTGCACCATGAAATGATATTTTTATAATGAGAGGGGTGTACTCTTGTAAGATACTGTATATAAATTATCTGGTGGAACTGGTTAAATTAAGTTATTAGCAGTATGTTTTATAATAAGTCTGAAATAAATGATAGCTTTAATTATAATAATGTAATGTTATAATAACCGCTATGAAATCTCAACAAAAAGTTTGATTTGTCATTTAAATCTTTCCAAATAAATGTTTTGAATTGAAAATTTATTACCATGAAAGACAGTTCCAGACTGTCTTCAGATAAACAGAAATCTACTTTAAGTTAAAGTAATAATTCATTAAAACAGTTGTTTCTTATTAAATAATACAACATTTAAACATGCTGTTTTGCTTGTTAACTTTTCATATGTTTTAGGATATAAAAAAAAACTTTTAGGACATAAAATTTTATGTTACATTAATGTGAACATTTGTTTTTGCTTTTGTTTTACCTTCTCATTTTTAACAGCTGCTGATTAAGTTGTACTTGGATGATCTGACATTTACTGTACAAGTTGTAGTGTCAGCAAAGCTGCAGCAAGTAGTTCAGTAAGCTGTGGCAGGCTTCTCTCTGCCGCAGCAGCTGTTATGTGCACCTTGTTAGGGTCAACAATCATGGTTCGGGCATCTTTTAAAGCCTCAACTGCCGACAAGCTAGAGTTCATATCCCCAGTGATAAGCACATCAAAAAGGCATGCCTGAAAGTAAACATCTTGTGCTGGCAACAGGGATGAGCAGTGTGTGTATTCAGGCCTGGTGGGTGACATAGGGGGTGTCTGTAAGCGCTGTGATGCTGGACATCCCCATACACACAGCTGTAGATCCTGCTCAGGGCTGTAGGACTCTATAATCTCACGAGGAGCACGCATTGCAAGGCTTAAGAAGTGGCCACTCTGACGCACCACAAGTATGGTGCCAATGTGGGCTGCCCAGATCTCAGCCTGTCGCCCTAAAGCTTTAGATTGCACCCGGAGACTGTTATGCCCTCGTCGCTCACCAGTAGTCGTAGAACCATCCACAAAGGCTGCAGGAACATTGTCCATCTCTGCCTGATAAATCTTCTGCTCAGCACACTCCCGCCAATTCTTAAAGATTATAGTTATCTGTGTAAATGAACATAAGATATGGTTAATATTAAAGCTTTCATTATAAACACAGTCCTAGAAAGTGTTTATTCATAGATAACTACTTTCAATATTCTGTTTGTGAAGTGCCCAACTTCAAACCCAATGTTAACATGGATGGATGTTACTAGTCAGAAGCTTTATTTGGTTTGGTTAGAGTAAAATAGAAGTAAATGTACATTAGTAGCAATATGTAATTTAAGTACACTATGTGATCAAAGATACAAAGACGTTTAAATTACAAATACATGAGCCTTTATGAAATGTTCTTAGTAGAAGTAGTCAAGTATTTTGTCATACAGTTGATTGAAAGCATGTTACACTTAAACCCCTGGAGTAACCATAAACAGAAACCTTAAATATATTAGTAAAAATGTTAAATCACAAATTATGAATAAATAAATATAGAAGTCCATATTGCCATGCAGGAAGAAAAGGTGAGATGCATTTACTGATATTCATTAATCTGACCAGTGCAATTTCATACAGTGTTGCAAATCGGATCAGTTTGCAAACTGCTTAAAGTGGCCCAGTATTTAAAACTTATCAATGATATAGTTTGGAAAGGGGGGGGTGTTCTGATGACGTGAATTAAGAGAAATTCAAAATATTAAGAGAAAGGATGAGGATGCAGAAATCAAACATTCAGAGTGTGAAAGTGAGAAGCCACAGCCAGTGTGCTGCCATCTTAGAATGGACTTCCATCCTTCTTGTCCTAATTTACTAACAAATTAATTGTTGATTTCCATCCACCCTATTAGCTTTCATTTCAGGAAAGCTTTTAAAAATAATTTGAAATATGTCTGTGATCATCTGACTTTATGAAGGGCATTAATTTACACTAAGGTTGGATGAGAGAGGGTATGGCTGACAATCTATTATCTAATTACTTCCAATGGGTTAAGTTCAGGGCTCTGCCTGTCAAGTGCTTCCACACCAAATTCACACAACAATCTTTGTGGACTGAGAAAACTGTCAAAATGGAATAGAAAGGGCCTTCCTATCTAAAGCAGCTGCTTGACTAGGAGCTTGGTTTTTATAGACTTGTTTTAATAGGATTGAATACAACGGAATTTTCATGTAAATGTTATATATTTAAATAAAGGTGCTAATTTGGCTCCACTGACCTAAATTTATTCTATAAGCTCATTAGGCAATTATTAAGCAAATCCTCCATTGTTTTTTTCTTTTGAAAAGGTTATATAATTATGCTCTGATACCCATGTTACCCTTGTTTTAATGTTTCTAGTTCCTTTATTTCCACGTGTATATATTTAACCTTTAATCACCCTGCAGGGAATATTAAGCACACTATTGGCTCTCAAACTGTGTGTCAAACATGATTCTAAGGTTACCGGTAGTTCTGATTGAATCATTCTTTATTTCTAGGTATATCTCTGTTTTTATACGAGGCTGTATTAGGATTCCTCATAGTATGTTTCGTGTAGTATTCTTTATTCAGCACACTTATTATATGGTCCAACGTCAACATTTTAAAAGTAAATATGACCTTAAGCGGTCCTTTAGTCACTGGGTTTTTTAATAGGGAATAGGGAGTTCACATCTAATAATCCTTATATGCTAATAATAATCCTAATATGCTAATCCTTACATGCTGTACGGTATATTAAGGCAATACTGGTGTGTTCATTAAAAAAAAAGACTTTTCAATACTACATTTTTTATTTGATAAAAACAATCACCTTTGTGGAGCAAATATTGACTTACTAATAATGTTTACTAATATTTACTAATAAGTCAATATATTGGGTTGTGCCTCAATCGGATGCTTTTGATGGCTTTAAAAAAATCTTTGGCTAATTTCAGGATGGATGTTTGGACACTCCTGACAGGATTATTTTAACTAGACATGTTTTTTCAGCATGAATTAGTCTTTTAACCACAAGCCATATATACAGTACTCATTAGTACTTATATATTTAGTACAAATATACTCATTAGTACCTAATAACAAGGCTGATTATATTCAGATGCACTATTTTTGTTTTGTTTAGTATTAAAACACTCACAGCATGTTAAGGTCAAATTTTGAAACTTCAGGTCAGCTTTAAACATTTTGTAACAGGGCTTGGCAATTCAAAACTTCCTGTTTTCTGTGTATTTAAGCAGCTACCAGTTTATGTTTATTTCATCTGAGGATGACATTCTAGAAGATTTCCCAGACTATGGCAGACTGACCTTTGCTCAAAATAACTCTCAAGCAGGTGCTCCAATTGTTTTGGACAGTCAAACTAATACCAATTAATGAATGGTCGAATATGTATATACTGCATGTACTTTATAATTATTTCTACAATTTAAGAAAATATCCACCAGTAAATGTTGATTAAGTCAGAGAAATGTTGGAATACTTTATGCCACAAGATCTGTGTGGACTCCAAAAACAACAAATGCGGTAAAAGCATAATAGCTGTATTTACTTAGCTAGCTACAACCCTGGCAAAGATGATGATCATGCCACTCTTTGAGGATGTTCTTTTAATTGTTTCCTTTTTTAAAAAAAAAATATATCTAGTTAATAAATCATGTCACATAGTCGGAGCCTTGTCATTGACCATTTTTTCAATATCCACCAGAGATTTCCATTTAGATTAAAATTAAGAATATTCGCAGGTCATTGACATATGTCTTTTTTGAAGGATCTTTTGCCCTATGGCAAGATGCATTATTATGCAATGAAAAATCACCAAACATCTCGATGGAATAAATAAAATGTCCAGAATTCCAAGGCATTTATTAAAGATGTAACTACTGAAGACGCATCTCTTTAACTACCTGTTTTTCTACCTGTTGTAGAAAAAAAAGGGGGGGGGGGCGCAGCATCAAATAACAATCAGTTTTGATGAATTTACAGTATAGTATAGGTTTTCTCCATAAATTCTGACTTGTAATGTTCTTTGGATAAGTCGCTTTGGATAAAAGTGTCTGCCAAATGACTAAATGTAAATGTATGTAATGAATTCCATCTTCCCTGTGCCTTTACCCAACATGAAGGCCCATATCATGACTAGAAATTTTTCTTCAGGCAGTCATCTTAATACATTTCATTGCACTAAACCAAAGTCCCAGCATCATTGCCTTTCTTAATGCAGATTCATCCCTAAATATCACATTCATACAGTTACCTACAGTCCATGATTGCTTTTTTTGTGCAAATTGTGACCTTGTTATTTTTTGTTTGAGTGTTTGATTGCTTTCATCTGCTTATTTGTATGTAAAACTCATTACTTTTAGGTGATTTTAGTTCAGTCATAGACTTTACCCCAGTTTCTGCTCACTTGTTTCTAAGTTTTGTAGTGCATTTTCTGTTTTCATTCTGCTTTAAATGATCTTGACACGTTGGCAAATCCCTTGGTCAACAAGAATGCATTTCTTTTACAACAATTCTATTCTGTTTATACTTTGTCCAGATTTTAATGACGGCACTGGGAACAACCAGTCTTTTGCAATATTCTGGGATTTTACCATCTTAAAGTTTTATCATGCACTTCTTTGTTTCAGCTGACAGCTCTGATATTGGAGCCATATTTTTTTTTTGATTAGGAGATTATAAGACTGATTTAGCTTGTTTTGTGAAACTGCAAGTTACAGATTGATTCCATAATATTTTGCTCAGAATTGGATTTTATTTAATTAAAAATAACAATTGTTACTTACAGCAATTATATATATTTTTTGTTTTTAATGCCAAAAGGTTGTAATTTTAGAAAAAATATTTTTTACAAAAATGAAACAATTGAATCCTCTAAAAGTAGTCATTTCTTTTTGAAACTCCTTGTTCAAATGCATTGTAAATATGCTTACTGAGTAAAGGACTTTACATACACACACATCCACACTTTGGACAATTAAGTATGTCTAATTCACTTTTCCTACATGCCTTTGAAAATGCAGACATGGGGACAAACTCTATACTGAAGGGAGCCAGGCTACGTTCCCTGGATTTAAACCTGGAACCTTCTTGTTCTTAGGCATCAGTGCTTTCCACTGTTTCACTAGTACATGTCAGAACCCAGATGTGCATGACCGACAACCATTATTCATAAACAACGTGCATTAGCAAAGACGATACTTAAACTGTATAACTGTATGTAAATAACTTCTTAAATGTGTCAATATATTTTCTATATAATATTTAAAGCATGACACAACCAACATATAATAAAGTATGCATGTTTGTGATCTAACCTTTGTGATTGCTGTGGCAGAGTCGATTCCTGTAATGAGCGAGCTGGTAGCCTGTATATACAGGTACTGGTTGTCTATTAGGGGCCAGGCTCCAGGCACAGCACATGTTTGGAAGTCATTGCTAAAAGTGCGAATATGGGGGTCACCGAACACACCGCAGTGCAGGTATTCAGGAGCGTGGCCCTTACGCTGCATATAGCCTTTTTCATAGAAGCAGGCATCTCCAGAAAGTGGAGGTTGAGGTGGAAGCCGGGGTTGAGCTGTGGGGCCTGCTTTGGGGCAACGGTACTGAATGAGCAAGTCCTCAATACCCTGCACCGCAGAGTGGTAGGCCAGATCACCACGGCAAGCCCGGGCAGTGCGGCGAGTGCAGAATGCATAGGAGCGCAGTGCACTACAGTAATGCACATTCCCTGTATATTTTCCTCCATTACTGCCTCCCAGATCCAGTGTAGCAGCCACAAACTCAGAATTGCATAGTAGAATCTTACACTGAGCCTGTGCTGTAAGAAGAGGCACTGGTTTAGCAAGAAGAGGCACTGGTTTATTATGTTTATCTTCAATGTTTTAAGGTATTTAATGAATTCTAATATGCTCTACTATTTTACCTTTGAAAGATAAGAGTAGAATAAAGAGAAGATCAATGAAAACATGCTTCCATGAGGTCTGTGTGTGGTATGTGTAGGCACCTCCTGCTCCCATTCCCATCCATACACACAACCTTTCCAGGCTGTATGAGCTCTGTAGTCTGTGACTGTGGCTTGGAGCACTTAGTCACTGTGAACAAAAATCACATAAAGACATGACAAACGTGTGTATGACTGTTTGGGGAAATTGTGATCAGACAGATCAGATTAGGAACTTAGTGCTTGTGTGTTTAGTTTGGATGTTTTACAATGGGAATATATGCTTTCTATATATTGGCATGCACAATTATTGGAACTAATTTTCTAAACTGCCTAATTTAATTAAATGGTGAACTAAAATCTATCATGGTTCTTATTCATTGGAAGATAGTAATTACAGTTATTAATTAATTGATTAATAATAATTAATAATTGATTTCCATCAGTCACACAGTGATTTATATACTTATACACTTAACACAATATATACTTTAGTTTAATTGTATTTTTATTTATTTATTTATTTTTACTACGCTACCAACTGTAAAGTAGACATCCAGGTTAGGCCTTTAACCAACATGCAAAAGTTAAAAATAGATTTTTTTGGAAACTGATTGTAGAAATGTATTTCAGACTTATTAAACTAAGGCATATAATCTATGTTTCCCAGCAGGTTTTTCACCAGAATGTTTAATGGAAAATTCAGTAAAGTAAAAAAAAAAAAAAGTTTTTTTTAACACCCTTATGTGATGAAAGTTGATTATTTAGAGTACTATTTCATATACATATTAATACAATTATTTTATACTTGATTTAGTGTTGTTCCAAAATATGCTGTGCTTTGTAACGAGTAATATTTAGTTCACTTTTGCTTCTTCATGAAAGGCCATAGGGTGGCATTGTGGTGCAGCGCTTAGCAAGAAGGTACTGCATTCAATACCTGGCCAAGATGGATAAGATCATATCTGTGTAAAGCTTGTATGTTTTCTGTATGAGTTCCACCAAGTGATCAGGGTTTCTTTAATAGTAAAACATGCAAGTAGGTAAATTGCCCTTATGTTGGCATCTATGTATAAATGTGTTTGTCTTTGAGGCTATCCTGTGAAGGTAACCTGTCTTAAGTGTGTCCTTTTCGTTCATCCTAGTAGTAATGGAATAGGCTCCTGCAACTGCTATGGTCCTGCTCAGAATATTTAGCATATAAAATTAATGATATATAAATGTATGTGAATCAATCAGTAAAGGCTATTTAATGTCATTTTTTAAAATTCTGGTAAGTCTTTGTTTTAACAGTGGGCCAGTAACCCATTCTTACCTCAGGTGTCAGACTCATGCTTCAGCATTAAATAAATGCCAAGTACCACAGCAATTTATTCAAGTGGAAACCCCATTAGGTATATGAGGAGATGATTACCATATTGCCAAACCTTGAGGAAAAAGGCCAATAAGTTAAAACAGACAATAAAATTATATTTAATTACAAATGGCTATCTTTTGACAACCAAATAACTTGTTATAGTTGCAACCAATAATAATTAATGATGAATTTAAATGAATTTGTTTTCTACTAATTCCTGTTAAAAATGTACATGCTGCAATTTGGACCCTGGCATGTGTTTAGTTATTTGCACAGTGAAAAGCAAACACTGACAAAAGCAAGCAACTTTTAAAGGCTGAGTGTATTTGAACTGTGCCTAACAGTACTAATAGACAAAGTCTTAACTAAGTTCAAGCTAATTAATTCTATCTAAATATAAAATCTAAAATCCTTTTCAATTAAAATTATTTATATTGATTCTGTGTGGCACATTTAACTGTCCTAATATTTTTATATAGGTTTATGCAAATATTAAAACCAAATTATGTCTTTAGAAATATTTATTAACGTTTAGAAGCTCTTGCAACAGATCATGCTAAGAATGCCTTCTTGATGGCTTGAGGAAGTCAGCTGTGCCATTCCAGCTGATGGAATCCAAAGAGGACAGCCATAACTGGGGTAGTTAAAGGGCAGAAATACTGGGTTCTAAATATACCCCATCACAACTGCTGGTTTCCCACACCTCCCAACCCTGTCCAATCTGATATAGCTTGGGTTAAAATACTGGATGAGAAAGGCAGGTGTTGAAAATGCAGCAGGGCTTCCAGCATTTTATCCCCATGGGCTATCTTCTTCCCTCAGCAATCTAATTTCATCTGGGTGGCTCACTAAACAGAATAGCTGAGCTATTTCTATCACCTGCAACTGCCAAGGGCCTCTTTGCCTGCAAAAACTTACATTGATTTGCTGAAGGCAATTTGGATGCACACATGCTATGCAAGTACATTTTAAAATCATTGCCTATCTCTAAATATGCTCTTCAGCACAATAATGTACAGGCTATGTATTTTGTCAATGATACATTTAACCCGACAGTCCCAAAACACGATATGTGGAAACAGGAAAGCTCAAAGCAAGCAACATCCCTGGAGAGCAGAGGGTTCCTTCCCCCACCAATTACAGGAGCCACAAATTTACAGGTGCACACGTGTACACACACATTACTGTAAATTGCGTAGCACATACATGCAAATGCACACAAACACATAAGCCTTTGAACTGGTAATTTTTTTTTTCTAAAATGCATACATCTGTGTGTAAATTGCGATGCCCATTAATATGTGTAATGTGTGTATATGATTTAATACTTGAGTTTTGGATGCGTTTTGGTGTCTGATGGAAAAAAAAACGCAACAAAATTTCATGTGTAAACTATGCATAGTTCATGCATAGCTATTATCCAGTCACTGATCTGTAAAAATTGTAGTGGTGTAAATAAGCCATAAGAGATTAATGATTCGTTAATGGATATGATATAACTTGCATTGACTAAGATAGACGTTATTTTAAATAACGTTTCACTAACATTTTCAGTTAATTTTATGTCCAAATGCCTTTTTAAGTTGTATTACTGATTCATTGTAATAATATAAATTGTCAGTATAAGCTGCTTGTTATTGATTTTTCTGCTCTTACTGTGTACTATACAGTAATAGAATAAAATCACTCAGCTTTCACCAGCACGTGTATAACATACTTGTGCTGTACGAGTCCACGAAAATGAAACACGTTCGTTGGGAAAAGCTCCTGTTTCAAACTTTCAACAGAAATTCGCTGCTGTCAATATGAAAATCTGACAAAATGAATATCTTAGCGTGTCTGCGGTGTACACACACAGATGTGATTCGAAAGAACTTTTCTTCTGCATGCTGTGAATCTATGCCGTAGCAACGTCACGTGACAATACAAAGCAATATTTATACTTACGACATTTTTAGATTTCGAAACAAATAGTTAAAGCTGTAAATTGTCTTACCCCATTTAATTCCGTTACAGGGGAGATGTCCAATCATTGGTTCATATTCAGAAAGAGATAGGCTGATGTAAGCACACAGAGAGCAGCAACCTTGATTATAACAAACTTTACTCTTCTTGCTAAATGACTGGGAGCAGAGCTGCTTAATACCCCGCAGCGCACACCTGCCCCTCTGCGCAACAACTGCGCCGAGCCACCCAGCGCATACCCCTCACACTATTTTAAACAGTGACCACACACACACACACACACACACACACACACACACACACACACACACACACACACACACACACACACACTGTACTGCTAAGTCTTTCTGAGTCTGTAACCTATTTCGGGAAATGAGCTGTTTGTCAACAGAGCTTAAGTTATTATTTATAACAGTAATCATGATGCGTAAACGAACAGCTATGTTGACACAAACTGCATCTGTGATGAAATCCAAACATTTATAAATGATACTTTGGGACCTACCTTGTGAAGCACATGTGTCATCATTTGCATAATCATCTGCATATGAGAAAATAATCAGTTTGGTGTGAAGGCTGGTGGTGGTGGTGGTGGTGGTGCTGGTGGTGCTGGTGCTGGTGCTGGTAGGGGTGGGGGGTGGGGGGCACTATACCTACCAATTTAGGCACAAAACCAATAGGGATTGCAATGATCTATAGTGAGTGATAACAACTTGAGTCTAAAAGCTGTTATAATGTTGGCTGATATGATCATATTTTCACAATTACAGTAATCTATACAATTAGTTCTCTGTTTGAATTACTTGATTACTGACAGTGAGGTGAAGTCTGATCTTCAACTGTGTTTCCACGTGAGACTCGATCATTCAGTTGCTAGCGGCTATAGTCTTATGTTTTGCTTTATCCCGGCACAAAATTGACAATGCACATACATCACGATCCATTTCCTCACAACAAAACTATTTAATCCAAAAACAAAACGCTAAACTAAAAGGTTTGCTTTACCAACAAAATCAAGTCATAGTTATATGTTGTATTGGCCTGCTATCTTAAAAGTTTTTAAATTTGTCCGTAGAACAATGATAAATATACTCTCTGTCATTTTAAAGGCTATATATATATATATAGGGCGGCACGGTGGCTTAGTGGTTAGCACATTCGCCTCTCAGCACTAGGGATTCCCGGTTCGAATCCCCATCTGGGTGGAGTTTCCATGTTCTCCCCGTGTCTGCGTGGTTTTCCTCCGGGTTCTCCGGTTTCCTCCCACAGTCCAAAAACATGGATCAAGTCGGGGGGGGGGGGGGGGGGGGGGGGGGGGGGGGGGGGGGGGGGGGGGGGGGGGGGGGGGGGGGGGGGGGGGGGGGGGGGGGGGGGGGGGGGGGGGGGGGGGATATATATATATATATATATATATATATATATATATATATATATATATATATATAACCACGTCTGTTATTGTAAATAACCCATCATTATTTTTTGATTTAATTTTTCATTTGTCTAGTGTTGGTGCCTCGTGTTTGTAATTACAGTTGTAAACTTTGAAGGATGTCAAGTGGCAAACACTTCAGTCATTGTGTAATAGCTATTTCTGACATGATAAAACGCGTAGTTAATTTTTTGGGAGTGTAATTTTACTAAAATAGTAAATAGGCTAATGAAATTAGCAATAGTTTAAGGGTTCAAAGTTTTTTAAGTTATAGAGAGAAAAAATATTTTAAACACTTTTAATGAAAGTGCGAAGATATGCTATTAATAATTGTTTTTATGAGGCATATAAACCAAAACAAAAGAAAAATCTTTTTTAGACTTTTATGGCTCCACCTAGTGCTCCTAATTCTTATGGCAAGAATCCATTGCAAATCAAAACATTCAGCAAGAATCTGATTGGTTTAATCAATCCTCCTGTGACACTAATCTTCATTCCTATTGCGTTCAAGCTTTCACTTTGTTAAATTCAGATTCATATTCACTAAGTGGAAGGGCTGCTTTATCTGGACAAAGGTACTTTGGAGGCAGGTGTAGTTCCAAACATTGATACAACCTTTACTGTTTCAGGAAATTTAAGTTCAACACGTGGTCATTCTTCTAACTGTAATAGCATTTCTAACTGTATTATGGCAAATAGCACAACCTATAGTGTAGGATATATATCTATACCTTATTAGTGCGAAAATATTAGGCTATAGAACAGTTCTACCATTTGGAATGAATGATGAATGATTTTCAAAAATAACATCTGTTAATTTTTAATAAATTCCCATTTTCAATCTTTGATTGTCTCATTTCCGGCACGGTGGCTTAGTGGTTAGCAAGTTCGCCTCTCAGCGCTAGGGATTCCCGGTTCGAATCCCAATCTAAGTGGAGTTTCCATGTTCTCCCCATGTCTGCGTGGGTTTCCTCCAAGTTCTCTGGTTTCCCACAGTCCAAAAACATGGATCAAGGTCAATTCAATTCTCCAAATTAGCCCATATAGAGTGTGTCTGTTGCTAATTTTATTAAGATGGAATGTCACCATTAAGTTTTAGTTTCAGGGTACATTTTTTAATGTAGCAGTAAACTCCATTAAGTGACTGGTTTTAAAAGCTGCTGAGCACACTGTCATTTAATGGCTTCCTATGTACATTTACGTTTACATTTAGTCATTTAGCAGACGCTTTTATCCAAAGCGACTTACAAATGAGAACACCACAAGTCAGAAGCTATGAAGAAAACCAACTATACTGTAAATTCATCAAACCTGAATGTTATTCGATGCCGCGGCACACGTCCCCCCCCCCTTTTATTTTTTTTAAATTTATTTATTTATTTGTTATTTTTTTATTACAACAGATATTTGTTAAAGAGATGCGTCTTCAGTAGTTTTTTAAAACTGTTTAGTGATTCTGCCTTACGGACAGAGTTGGGAAGAACATTCTACCATTTTACAGTGGGAACGCCACGGAGTGCGAATTAGCTCCTCGGTGAGGTGGAATCGCCAGGCGGCGATCATCGCTGGAGCGAAGAGAACGGGTCGGAGTGTATTTAGAAAAGATGGAGTGAAGGTAGGAGGGGGAAGATCCAGAAATGGTTCTCTATGCTAGAGTCAGTAACTTGTACTGAATGCGAGCAGCTACAGCGAGCCAATGGAGGGAAGTGATTAAAGGAGTGACATGAGTTCCCTTGGGCTGGTTAAACACAAGTCGGGCTGCAGAGTTTTGAATTAGTTGAAGAGGTCGGATTGTGGAAGCTGGGATACCAGCAAGTAGCGCATTACAATAATCGAGCCGGGATAGGACTAGGGCTTGAACAAGCAGTTGGGTAGCATGTTTAGTCAAAAAGGGTCTGATCTTCCTTATGTTGTAAAGAAGGAATCTACAGGAACGGGCAGTTTTGATAACATGATCAGAGAGTTTAAGGTGGGAGTCTATTGTGAAACCAAGGTTTCGGACCGAATCGGTTGGGGAGATTGTGGAGCCATCAATTTGGAAGGTCAGGTCGTGATGGATTGAGGGTTTAGCTGGGATAATGAGAAGCTCTGTTTTTTCTGTTTAATTTGAGATGACGGGCCTTCATCCGGACAGATATGTCGGTGAGGCAGGCAGATACCCGATTTGAGATAGTGGTGTCGTCAGGGGCAAAAGACAGATGAAGCTGAGTGTCATCAGCATAGCAGTGGTAAGAGAAACCATGCGCCTGGATGACCGTGCTTAGTGATGTCATGTATAGTAAGAAGAGGAGAGGACCAAGTACAGAGCCCTGAGGCACACCAGTGCGTACTTGGTAAGAGTTAGAGATCTCCCCATTCCATGACACTTTGAAGGTCCTTCCTGTGAGGTAGGATCGAAACCATTTAAGTGTCGTATCAGAAAAGCCTAATTCAGCTAGAGTTGACAGTAGAATCTGATGATTTACTGTATCAAAAGCTGCGGAAAGGCCTAACAAAATGAGGACCGAGGATTGAGATTTGGCTTTGGCAGTTTTAAGTGAGTCAATCACAGAGAACAATGCTGTCTCCGTGGAGTGACCACATCTAAAACCGGACTGATTGGGATCAAGGAGATTGTTCTGATTAAGAAATGTGGAGACCTGTGTGGATACCACCCGTTCAAGTGTTTTAGACAGGAAAGGTAAGAGAGAAACAGGTCTGTAGCTCTCGACCAAATTTGGGTTGAGCGTAGGTTTTTTGAGTGAGGTTTGACTATGGCTTGTTTAAAGCAATTTGGAAAAGTCCCAGACGTGAGGGAGGAGTTTACGATTTGTGTCAGAGCTGGTGTGATGGAGGAGGCGATGGATTGAAGAAGGTGGGATGGGATGGAATCAAGGGGCCAAGTGGTTGGGTTACTGGCAAGGAGAATTTTGCAGACGTCAGATTCTGTGACAGGGGAGAAGGAGGAGAGGGTTGGATGGCTGGGTGTGTGAGATGTAGTGTTGTGGGGATGGTGAGTAAGAGTTTGCTGATTCCCTCATTTTTTTCTGTAAAAAAAGTTGCAAAGACATCAGCTGACAGAGAAGTGTTAGGAGGGGGAGAGGGAGGAGTAAGTAGTGAGTTAAAGGTACTGAATAAGGTGCGGGCATCTGAGATGCATGTTACCTTGGACTGGAAGAACAAGAATTTAGCAGCAGTTACATCCTTCGAGAAAGTGGCAAGTGAGGACTGGTAGGTTTCAAAATCTGAAGACAGACCGGACTTACGCCATTTCCTTTCGGCGGAACGAAGAGAAGTACGCTGCTTCCGAAGCGTCTCTGTGAGCCAGGGACTGGACAGAGAACTGTGTGTTTTCCTGGTGGATTTTGGACAGACCTGATCAAGACATGAAGCTAAGGTGGAGCAGAATGTGCTTGATGCAGTGTTGGTGTCAAGGGTTGTATGTATTTTCATCTGACGGTCATTCACACTGGTCTCCAGCTCTGGCATTAACATATAGAGTTCACAATGTTTTGTGGAGATAATAATGAAACACCTTATCTTTTTGGAATCTTGCATTACAATTACTTAATTAAAAAATGTTCTACCACAAATCACTGAACCATCACACATCTTTATTTGCATTTAAATAATTGGTGTTTTCATGGTTCCACTTCATTCCACTTACATACCACTTCACAATTTATTAAAAGGGTATACATTTTTGAAGTGATTCGCTCAGAAGAAATATTGTGTTGCACAATTTTATCACTGTGCAAAATAAACTACAAATATATACTTATGATTTAACTGTTTAACATTAAAGTTCAAACTTTGTTGTGTAGTATAATGTTCTGCATAAATGCTGGAGGTGTTTATGCAGAACGGCACATTTGGGGCGGAACGTTTGGGGCGGTACGTTGGCTAAGTGGTTAGCCTTGGGGATTCCCGGTTCGAATCAATTTAATTCTCCAAATTGCCCCATATAGAGTGTGTTTGTGTAAGTGAGTATGTGCCCAGCAATAGATTGGTGCCCTGTCCTGGGTGTATCTGCCCAGCGCTCGAAACGTTCTCCCTTGGATGGGCATGGGGAACCCCACCGCGACCCTAGTAGAGGATAAAACGGAAGATAATGAATGGATGGATGGATGTTTCAGCTTATTCATAAGTGGATCAAATGTTGCCTTATTTGTGTTCAAAAAGGGCTATATATATCAATATATATATATATTCATTCATATATTCATTCATTCATTATCTCCCGCTTTATCCTTTATATTTAGGGTCACGGTGGGGTTCCCCTACCCATCCAGGGGAGAACGTCTCGGGCGCTGGGCAGATACACCCAGGAAAGGGCGCCAATCCATCGCTGGGCACACACTCACTCACTCACACAGACACACTCTATATGGGGCAATTTTTTGAGAATTCAATTGACTTGATCCATGTTTTTGGACTGTGGGAGGAAACCGGAGAACCCGGAGGAAACCCACGCAGACACAGGGAGAACATGGAAACTCCACCCAGGTGGGGATTCGAAACGGGAATCCCTAGCGCTGAGAGGCGAACGTGCTAACCACTAAGCCACCGTGCCGCCTATATATATATATATATATATATATATATATATATATATATATATATATAAAATAATAAAATATAGCAGTGTGTATGTGTGTGGTGTTTGGGTGGGTTTGGGCGGGTCAGTAAACACAGTGAGTTTAAAATGGTGTTCTGAATCTCTGATGGTGATACTTCAAAGTATCAAATCGAGAAAATAATCACTTTTGAAGGACGTGAAACTACGTTTGGCTATTAAGTGTGTGTGTGTGTGTGTGTGTGTGTGTGTGTGAACACGCCACACTAGGCTTTGTTGCTGGAGGAGGCGGAGCTCTGCGGCAGTGAGGTGAAGCTCGACGGGTGAGTTCTATTGTGGTTGGAGATTTGGGAGAACCTAAAAAGTAAAACTCAGTCAAGCTTCGAAAGTGAAGAAACCGACCATTCTGAAGGCAGCTTGAAAACCACTATTGGCAAAAAGCAATGAATGTAAAAGAAAGAGTAACATTTGTAATGTGAAGCACTTGCTTTACTGTTGTTTTCTGCTCTTAGGTGAGTTAATTTTCCTCTCATCACACAATACATCACGTTTTACTTGTTCTAGTATTATTGGGGTATGACTACAAGTATACAAATTAAGAAAATTTACTTTACATTGTAAAATTTGTATAAGTACTCTTTTGTAGTCAATTATCTATGTTCCTATGCAACCTGTTGTCTAGGAAACGGCGTTACCGATTGGCGCTACTAAGCCGTGTTTTGTTCTTACACGTGCCCATTGAGTTGGTTTGAAAGTAAACTTATCTGCTATCATGACGAAGATTTGTTATATAACATATTGATTATCACAAATTTTATAATTTATTGCTCACGTGGGAAAACTGCAGTATATATATATATATATATATATATATATATATATATATATATATATATATATATATATATATATATATATATATATTAGCTATTTTATGCTGTGGGCCTAAACAGATTATTTAAAGCCTAATCTATAATCACAATATTTCTGTATTATTCGTAGATAATTGGAATCGGTTAATATGAATCAGGATGATACATTATGGATTAAACTAGACTATGTTAGGCTGCTGCAAATTGTGAGTAATTATAAAAAATACATTCTTAAAATGTATCAGGCTTTTTGTTAATCAATTCTTGTCTTTGTTGTTTGGTGCTACTCAGCTGTCGGATGGACGCAACTGTAACTGCGCATGCGCGTCGACACATTTCTTGCTGGCCGGCAGGTGCGGGATGTTGTGCATTGTTGTTCATTTTCCCGCCAATATTGCACTCGTCCCGGCCTCCCGGAGTGCGAGAAGGTTTGCTACTGTGCCCGAGCCCTGGTGCACCCCACATCCACGCTTCACCGAGCACCACAATCAGCCTGTCTATACTTGAGCGGAGCCGTTTAATCCATGATGGCTCAGGGGCGTTGCTGGACAGAAGGCTGTCCTCTGAAGAAGCTCCCCCTCCATGATCAAAGGTGCTATTTAATGTGCTACATTAACTGCCCTTGCTTAGTCCACTGTTACATTAGGACATATTAATATTTATAAAAATATCCATAAATTAAATATAAAATATTTATTTTACCAATCATATGCACGTGCAAAATGTGAAATGTTAATGTATTCAAATACCATAACTAGTCAGTACACTGCTATATAAAGCATTTCTGTGTGTTCCATAATACTAATAAATAATAAAAATTAGGTTGCTTTATTAATGTGGATGAAAAAATCTAATACCAACAAAATTATATAAATATAATATATATAATCCACAAACAGAAATCAGATTTTTCATATTGTATTGTCAGTATATAGAACAACACTGTGCATCCAACTGTTTTTTTTTTTTTTTTACAGAAATTAACAAAATATTTAGCAAATATTTATTATTTGTTCTTGCACATTATGAGTTTCAATGTGATTTCATATTGCCTTGAATGGAATTGATCAAATGTCTGCTTCAGAAGTAATAGGTATTTCTTTAGTTAAACCTATATTATTACCACCTACTTTCTTCACCTATTCCTGCTTTTTTTACACATTATAAACCACCAGTCCATTAACCAACTTTCAAAACTTACATACATCTGCTTAAGCCCACTAATTTCTACAAAAAACAGTCAGTTAGCTGTTTTATTACTGTAATTCATACTGTGATTCACCATAGTTCTTTGGAGTTGAAGAGCTATGGTGTTTTTTCCTCTTCTTTGATCTTGTGCACCCCCTTCACAGTGGCTGGTCTTAAAATTTGCAGCAAACTTAGAGACTGTGTTTGTGTGTTTGTGTGTGTGTGTGTGTGTGTGTGAGTGTTTGTCAAAAGTGAGTCCTTCACTCTTTAAATCTTAATGTGCATCAGGACTTGTTTATGTTGGTTTTGGAAGTCTTCTGGGACAGTGTCTGTGAAAAATAAATATTCCAACCGTCAGTTGTGTGTCACAATTGAATATTAGCAAAGTCAATTTTTGTCAGCAAAGACTTTTTGTATACAATAATAGTGCATTACACAATAAATAAAAAAAAACGAAACAGAGATTAGACTGATTACCATTACAGCGGTAGCGCAGGTTGGACCAGATAATGTTTTCTTGAGAAAAACAGAAGACTCCAAGGCGTCCTCCTCTCATGGAGGTGTCAATCACCACATCTGAGTCAGCCACAAGATCTCTTCCCTCATACAATTTCACACTGACACACACACACATACAGAGTAAAATGAGTATTCTAATATAGCATTGCAATTTACCATACTATTTACAGATAGTCATAAGGTAGTAATAACTGCTGAGAAGATGAATTTATCTTAGCTACTTTCTGTGCTGCTTATTTATAAGCAATAATAACCAAAGTTGCATAGGGTCATTAGATTTTAAAGAGGTCATAGCAGAGAAGAGTTGTAAGAGTTTGAAAGATCACGTGATGCTTTAGGGATGCTGGGCTGAAATGCAATGCAGTGCGGTGAGTTCGATTCAACACATTAAGTGAATACAAAGCAGGTGTTTCTCTGTGTATGCCTGAAAGAGACTGGAATTTCTTAAAGAACTCACTACACACACAGCAGCCTAATCAAGGGCCTCCTTCAAACTCCTGTAAGTAATAATGTGTTTAAATGTCTGCTTTTAACTTGAATTATTTGAAAACAATAATTACTTGGCATGTTAAAATATAATTTAAATGCATATAGAAATTTATAAATTTCATAATGTCAAGACTAGACCCCCTAATAATCCCTTTACATGGTTAACCCTGATTGAAATTCCTGTTTAAAAAAAAACAAAAAAAAACATAATAACCAAAATTAAGCCTGTTTCAAAGTTTTTTTTTACCTTGTCTTCTGACTTTAGCTTGTCCACTACAGTAGCTTCCGTTGGATCTGCATATCAACAGGCACCCCAGAAATTCTTGCCAAGAATTTCATTGGCATGGCAACTACAACAATAGAGGTCCAGGAGGCCCAACAATTCACCAAAGTCACAGAGGTTTGAAGGGCTAGGGAGGGGGTTGGGTAGTCAACCAAAAATATAGACTATACTCAAGACTCCCTCATCTCCCTGCCCACCAATAAAAGATTTCCCCTCATGTTGAGATAAACATTACGCCTGATTCAGAATAACGTCCAATAACGTCTAATGCTTACGACCCTTTGCTGAAGTGTTAAATTTATTTCATATTGGTCATGTTTATTACAGTAGCACAGGTGGTTCATTCTCAAAATGAAATGATTAAAATAGAAACAAAATACTTTCTTAAAAGTGCATTGTAAAAAAAATTTAAATGTAAAATTTATAAATAGACCGTCTTACAGACATGAACCACCCTAGTGTCTATGCAGCTCAGGTCAGGTCAGGTATTTTGCTTTTAGTTTCATTTTATTTATTCTTGTGCGAGCAAATGTGCACAAGCATGGTAGTAAGAGTGGTGTGCTACCTGTGGCATGGTATGACATGTAGGGGTCACATGGCATCTAAGGTATGTTTAGACACTTTATATGGTACACAAGATGTGCATGTGAACTGATATATATTGCTTTTATTAAGTTTCTTTTAATGAATTTTATTATCTATTATTTGTCTTCTGTGGTTTTCTGCCTGGTGCAGTTGGGTTCAGTAATACTCATATGCTGCTATGCTGATGACACTCAGCTTCATTTGTCTTTTGCCCCTGACAACACCATGATCTCAAATCAGATATCTGCCTGCCTTACCGACATACCTGTTTGGATGAAGGCCCATTTAACAGCAACTTTATTAATGCTTTCTTGTGTGGCATCTTGTACCCTCACCCTTGTGTTCTTTTTCCGATTTCCTTCTCCTCTTCCTCTTCCTTTATCAAAAACAGAGCTTCTCATAATTCCAGCTAAACCCTTAATCCAGCATGACCTGAGATTCCAAACTGATGGCTCCACAATCTCTCCAACCGATTCGGTCCGTAACCTTGGTTCCACAATTGACTCCCATCTTAAACTCTCTGTTATCAAAACTGCCCGTTCATGCAGATTCCTTCTTTACAACATAAGGAAGATCAGACCTTTCTTGACATGCTACCCAGCTGTTAGTTCTAACCCTCATCCTATCCCTTCTTGATTATTGTAATGCATTGCTTGCTGATCTCCCAGCTTCCACAATCAGACCTCTACAACTAATTCAAAAATCTGCAGCCCGACTTGTGAACTTCAACCAGCACAAGTGAACTCATGTCACTCCATTACTCATTTCTCTCCATTGGCTCCCTGTAGCTGCTCGCATTCAGTACAAGTCACTGACTCTGGCTTACAAGACCATTTCTGGATCTGCCCCCCTTTCCTTCAAGTTCAAGTTATTTATTTATATAGCGCTTTACAGAATGAAAAGCCTTTCAACCCCCAAAGAGCAAGCCGAAGCGACATTGGCAAGAAAAAACTCCCTTTTATGTTGTTATTTAAGGGGGTCTAGCAGGACCGCCAGTCCAATTAATAAGGTGATTCCACGTCACAGAGGAGCTAATTCTCACTCCTTGGAGTTCACCACTGCAGAATGGTGGAATGATCTTCCCAACTCTCTGTAAGGCAGAGTACCCATTTTTAAGAAACTACTGAAGACGCATCTTTTTAACAAATACCTGTTGTAGAAAAAAAAAATAATAATAATAAAAAAGTGTGTGTGGAGGGGGGGGGCAGGATCAGATTACGATCAGGTTTAATAATTCTACAGTGTAGCTGGTTTTCTTCATAATTACTGATTTGTGATGTTTTTATTTGTAAGTCGCTTTGGATAAATGTGTCTGCTATATGTCTAAAAGTCTTTATTTTCCATTATATTTCTTTCAACCATGTTGAAAAATTCTGGTTTTAAACATGATCACAGATGTGATCCAATAACATCTTGGCAATTTAAAGAGTGCCACAGAACTAAAGGACTTTTTATTTTTTTATTACTTTACCTTTTTTTCTCTGAGTAAATGAAGCTGCCTAATAATTATGAATGGCCTAATATAGGGTGTTGATCTTCTTAGGCCACACAGATTCTATAAACATTTAAGTTTATACAGATTTTTGTTAGGAAAAATGCATTAAAATGGGAATGTGGTAAAGCAGTGAACGCCTGAAATGCCTGAAACAGGTTCAGTTTATTTCTTACCTCCAGGTTCCGTATTCACCTCCAGATACTGTATCTTTAGATCATTCGTAGTAACTTGATCATTGGATTTGTTTCAAATGGATAAATTTATGGCTGAGTGTGTAATTTCCTGAGATGCTTCATGCTTCTGACTCACTCACCGGATGTAGCCAACCTGTGGTCGGTGACTGAGTTGCCAACGATAGGAAGTTTTGTCTCTCCAGCCAACATTGCGTGGATCTTTCCACAGCAGCTTTACCTCATCTTGTGTGTTCCCTGTATGCCACAGTGCATTGCGAAGAAACTCGCCAGGTCCTGTAAGGGACTTTACTGCCTATATAGAGTGAAAAAATCCAAGGATATGCCACTAAAGTTTGCGATGAATAAATAAAAATTATATATATATATTAAAAATGTATGTATACAATATAGTTTTTAAAAAATGGCACGGTGGCTTAGTGGTTAGCACGTTTGCCTCTCAGCGCTAGGGATTCCCGGTTCGAATCCCCATATGGGTGGAGTTTCCATGTTCTCCCCGTGTCCGTGTGGGTTTCCTCCGGGTTCTCCGCTTTCCTCCCACAGTCCAAAAACATGGATCAAGTCAATTGAATTCTCCAAATTGCCCTATATAGAGTGTGTTTGTGTGCATGTCTGTGTGAGTGAGTGTATGCCCAGCGATGGATTGGCGCCCTGTCATGGGTGTATCTGCCCAGCGCCCGAAATGTTCTCCCCTGGATGGGCATTTGGAACCCCCCCGCGACCCTAATATAGGATAAAGCAGAAGATAATGAATGAATGAATGAATGAAAAAATAATAATTTGAGAACATATGCTAACAAAGTTAGGGATGGATGCAAAAAGTAAAAACTGAATTTAACCAAACAATATGAGCTGTACAAAAGAAAAAAATCTAGTGTTTCATATGGTAACCTTGAGTTGTAGGCCAGGCTCAGCCATGGCTCTAAAGGGCACAGATTGCCAGTATGTCTGTTCCGTTTGCTTCCACATTACAACATAGAAACTGGAGGAGTCCTGGTAGCCAAATATAAAGCCAGCATAGTCATCATCAGTGACTGTGTTTATATGAAAAGTGCCCTCAAAATCCACTCCATTAAATGCTGTGTATCCTGTAGATGTAGGGAAGAGGAGAAGGAAATCGGAAAAAGAACACAAGGGTAAGGGTACAAGATGCCACACAAGAAAGCATAATAAAGTTGCTGTTAAATGTAAGTTTAATCAAAATACATAGCCAGATTTTTAATACACTACACTCTACACTACATTCTAATACATTAAGTTTTTGGTATTTTTGCAAATGGCCAAAAACGAATTACATTAATTTGAAGATTTAACTAAGAATGCAATCTCTGCTAAACATAATGGTATTTACTTTTACCTAAATGGGACATATTTCAATGTATGTGATCTAAGTCTTCTCTCACTGAGATGGTTTATGGGCTCCACTTGTGTCAGGTTTAAGCAAACACTTAAACAAGTGAGCATTGGTGGAAGAGCTAAACTTTTCTGAAAATAAACTAAAGTACGGCGGCACGGTGGCTTAGGGGTTAGCACGTTCGCCTCTCGGCGCTAGGGATTCCCGGTTCGAATCCCCATCTGGGTGGAGTTTCCATGTTCTCCCCGTGTCTTCGTGGGTTTCCTCCGGGTTCTCCGGTTTCCTTCCACAGTCCAAAAACATGGATCAAGTTAATTGAATTCTCAAAATTGCCCCGTTTAGAGTGTGTCTGTGTGAGTGAGTGTGTGCCCAGCAATAGATTGGCGCCCTGTCCTGGGTCTATCTGCCCAGCGCC
The DNA here is from genome assembly GCA_019802435.1 of Corydoras maculifer. NCBI lineage: Eukaryota > Metazoa > Chordata > Actinopteri > Siluriformes > Callichthyidae > Corydoras > Corydoras maculifer. The sequence continues at coordinate 337,366 of JAFMOD010001540.1, forward strand.
CGAGATGTTCTCCCCTGGATGGGCATGGGGAACCCCACCGCGACCCTAATAGAGGATAAGCGGGAGATAATGACTGAATGAAACTAAAGTATTTTTTTTAACTCAAGTATACAAAATATTGATCCTAAATAAAATGAAAAGCAGCTTTAAAGAATTGTTGTTTTTGAGCATAGACACTATAAGTTAAATATTCCACAAAAAGCCTTATAATGGGCTTGAAAATACTTGTAAATGTATACACATTGCTTATTAAGGAATAAAACTTCAAAATGGCTGTTGCGTTGTTATTAACTAGATGTAATGTTATTTTATTGCACCAAAAATAATTATTACACAAGTGAGAATACAATTTTGTATTCAAAATTGACGTGCAAAAATATATTCTCAGTAAATGTTACTTTAAAGAGAAATCATATTAGTATTAGCAAGTTTGTAGATATACAGAAACACTAACAGAAGCATCAATACAGCTACACTGACATAAAAAAAATACATGACAATTTTCTTTCCTGAGCGGTATTTTGAATGTGGACACATGTCACAAATCATTCGCCTGCTACTGTGAAAATGCTGCTCTGATACAGCAGCTTGCAGTAAAACCCTTCTTATTATTATTCTTCACATCTGATTCTTTTATTTGTTTCATTTTTCTTCAAACCTCACCCCTTGGTTTTACATCTTACACGATTCTGATTTGCCAGTAATATGGTGCTGGTTAGTGGCTGATATAAAATTTATGATTAAAAACAAAAACATGATAGATTTATTCAAAAAAGTTTACAATAATATGTTATTTTGCAAATATAAGTAATGCACAGATGTAGATTAATCCTATCATTCTATATTATTACTAGATAATTATTTACTTGATAATAATTGAATTACTAAAATACAGTGTTGACCGTTGGAAAATGTTAATACATAAAATATAACATACCAACTGCTAAGCCAGGGTCACTGTTCATTGTCTGAACAATCTCCATGCCCTAAAATAGCACATTTTTAGGTTAGATTTTTTTCACAAGTAATTATTAAACTAAGTATTTCAAAGTACAGATTAACAACTTTATGGCTTATTTATGGACGGCAGTAAATAAGTGAAGAGGCAATGGTGAGGCAGTGGTTCCTGTGTGAGTGCATGTGTATATGAGTCTGAAATAAAAATTACAGTTAAGTGAATTGAAATCCACTGTAAAGCAGAGTCTTGCCTGGAAATCACTAAAAAATAGTTTTATTATTTCCTGTTTTTGTGTACTTCACAAGCTTATATTAAGCAAACATACTGCTTGTAACAGTGAGCTTGCTCAGATTCAGATTCAAAGCTTTATTGTCACATGCACAGTAAAGAAACATGCTTCCCTGCACAATGAATGAACTTTGCCGTTCACCCTGGATGAGTAAGAAAAGTAATAATAATAATAATAATATAATGAAAATATAAATATATAAAAACCAGAAAAACAATTGATGCAATAGTCCAACTAAATATTATAGTCTAATATTTCTAGTGTGAAATATTTCTGTAAATAATTCAAACCCTGCTAATAATGCAAAATTAATTAATTGTACATAAATATTTCATTATACTATTATCATTTAACTTGCAAGTTTTTTAATGTATATTTTTATAATAATTTAATAAAATAATAAAATATTTGGGTATACCTGATTAAGCACAACCCAGTTTGGGTCAATTTGAGCCTCACCCTCAGGGTCCAGTATGACAGTCTGATAGGCTCTAAAGTCTGTTAGTGTGACCTCAGAGCTTTCAGGACAAGCATCAGCCCAGTCCATTACTGCATCATTGTCAAAGTCATTCTCACACACATCTCCGACACCATTACCTAATGAGAACAAAACAGATAAACACATGGTCCAGAACAAAAATAATATATCTTGATTAAATCTGGTTGGTGCGGCACGGTGGCTTAGTGGTTAGCACTTTCGCCTCTCAGCACTAGGGATTCCTGGTTCGAATCTCCATCTAGGTGGAGTTTCCATGTTCTCCCTGTGTCCGCGTGGGTTTTCTCCGGCTTCTCTGGTTTCCTCCCACAGTCCAAAAACATGGATCAAGTCAATTGAGTTCTCCAAATTGCCCCATATAGAGTGTGTATGCATGCGTGTCTGTATGAGTGAGTGTGTGCCCAGCGATAGATTGGCGCTCTGTCCTGGGTGTATCTGCCCAGCGCCCAAAACTTTCTCCCCTGGATGGGCATGGGGAAACCCACCGCGACCCTAATATAGGATAAAGAGGAAAATAATGAATAAATAAATGAATAAATCTGGTTGGTATGTGTACAATGATTTTAATATATCAGTACAGATGTTTAATTCCACCTAAAAGCTTAAATGTTTTGCTACTCACTTTTTAATATTTTTATTTAAAATGAATTTAATAATACTTAAGTCTCATAAGGGCAGCATAATAGGGCAAAATGTTGTGAGAATGATGAATGGTCAGGGCAGACAAGGTTTTTCTATGTGATGTTTGCATGTTTAATATGTATTTTTTTTTTTTTTTGAGGTAAATATTAGGTGGGCTGTTTCTGTATGGATCTTAACAATGTTGGCTTTACAATGGCCTCACGTTTTTCCCAAAGGATTATTGTGTTGCTATTTTGCAGTTGCCAGGTTTTGTTTTCTACCTTTGTTTTCTAACTCAATACTCAATTCTGATCACGTTTTTCTCAGGAAAACATAAGTATCTGATTTATACAAACTACTTCTCTGGTTTCATCCCACAGTCCAAAAACATGAATCAAGGTAAAGTGAACACCCCTGTGACCCTGATAGAGGATTAAGCGGAAGATAATGGATGGATTAATATATATTTATTTATTTTATTTTTACCATCTGAGTCTTTCTGGTTTGGATTAGGAATAAGCCGACAGTTGTCTGGGCCAAGACCACCTTCAGAGTCAGGAATTCCATCATTATCATCATCATCATCACAGTCATCCCCAATGCCATCATTGTCTGAGTCAAGTTGAGAGCTGTTGGGAAAATTGAGGCAGTTGTCTCGAGAGTCTTGGTGACCATCACCATCACTGGAAAAAATAACACAGATGGCCAAATTAAATCCAAAATCATCAAAGTAGAAGATCTCGCTTTCATTCTCTTGCACACACAATGCAAACGCGCGCAAACATACACTAGGTGGCGACAGAGTAACATCGTCAGGTTATTGAAACTGGTCTAAAAATAATTTTCATTTAAGCCATTCATTGCTGCAAAAGCTTATTTTAAATCTCTAATGTTTTATGCACGATTTGTGTAAAACATCATAAAAGTAATGTCTAATAAAGTGAAAGCGTGAGCTATTAGAAGAAAAAGGCTAAAAAAATATATGGATAAAAAAAAAACATACGTATCCTGATTGGTGTCACAGACATCCCCCACAAGGTCATTGTCTATGTCAGTCTGTTAAAACACAAATAACTTGTTATTATAACATTTAAAATGAACTGTTGAAGTATTTATTTTTTACAATTATCGCAAAATGCAGAAGAAAGCAGTCCTGTGTTTATATAAAGAAATTACATTTACATTTAGTCATTTAGCAGACGCTAAGCGACTTACAAATGAGAACATTACAAGTCAGAAGTTATGGAGAAAACCAACTATACTGTAAATTCATCAAACCTGATTGTTATCCGATGATGCGCCCCCCCCCCCCTTTTTTTCTTTTTTTTTTCTTTACAACAGGTATTTGTTAAAGAGATGCGTCTTCAGTAGTTTCTTAAAACTGTTTAGTGAGTCTACCTTACGGACAGAGTTGGCAAGAACGTTCCACCATTTTGCAGTAGTGAACGCCACTGAAATAATTCAACATTCTTACAGTAACAATATATGATATATCTGGTCATAAAAAAAACACCTGTTAACTTGTGATATAAATTGACCATAAATATATGAAACTGCAAATGTCTGTTTAAACATTTGAAGTCGTAATTTAACCTGTGTGGGGTTGTTCACTTCAGGGCAGCTGTCACAGGCATCTCCCACCCCATCCATATCTCTGTCTGTCTGCATAGGGTTTGGCACTTTAGGACAATTATCCAGCACATTCTGAACACCTACAATACACACATATACACACAAGTACATTGAAATGCCACATACACCGTGTTTTAAAATAGATATTTAATCAAACAGTCCTCTAAATTTTATCCCAGTCTCTTTCTGTGTTATCTGTAACATAAATGAATTTTAGAATCAGTATAATCTAAAAAAATTTGCTTACTTATGCTGTACAAAGTAAAGAAAACGAAGTAATTTAACAAACCATTTTACCAAAACTCTTATAGTCATTTATTAATTGATACTGGTATGGTATAAAAATATGTAATGCCATCTCTTTGGAATAAAATTGGAATGTACAGACTAACAAATTTGTCTATATAAATTATAGCATGTTTGTGAGCTAAAATTAAATATGATTCATTCTAAACATTACATTTGGGTTGATTATAGAGAATAGGCTACACGCTTGATTTCCTATAGATATTTTCAGTAGATGAAAGACCAACCAGCTCTGAGACCAATGGAACAGTTCTTTTTTTCTCTAAACCCACAGCCATACTTTTGTCTTTTGATGAAATTTCTGTCTAAAAAAATCAAACTTTATTTTTGGCAAGTTACTAAAACTTTGTAGGCTGAAACATTTTGGGCTTTTGAGACAGATTTGAATTTCACATTGAACACAAAGCACATACTTGTTTACTCTTGTGGGGGTAATATATCATGTCCAACTAAGAAAACTTAGAGAAAACACATGACAAGATGAGAACATGAAACTGAAATGAAATGAATTGAATGTTTTGGATACAGCACTACCTAATGCAAACTACCCATGCTGTTACCTTTTGTTTAAAATTAAATACATACAAATCTTATAACTGCTGATTAAAATTTTATATATGAAATGATTGATTATTGTATACCATCTCCATCAATGTCATGATCGCAAGCATCGCCTTCTCCATTGTTGTCTGTGTCTTTTTGATCAATGTTTGGTACATTTGGGCAGTTGTCACATGCATCACCAAAGGAATCTGTGTCTGAGTTTTGCTGGTCTTTATTAGAAATCAGTCGGCAGTTATCCTAAAAGCAGCATCAACGTCTAAGTTAGGTAAGAACATCTTTATGTAACTCATGTACTTATTTCTTTTTTTGTTGTTAGTTATGCTTAATGCAGAGCTCTATTGACAGTAATTGGAAAGTCATAAGCTGACTTTATACCTCCACATTTTTTATACCGTCTCCATCTGCATCTTCATCACACTGGTCTCCAATGCCATCATTATCTGCATCCTCCTGACCTGAGTTAGGTGTGTATAAGCAATTATCCTGCACAAAGCAATGACAAAAATGGAACAACACTTATGCACCATGAAATTTCAGAATCAATGCAAACACAATAATAATAAAGGGAAACTGATGAACAACAGCCTGTAAATGCAGCACTAGAGCTAATACGATGGACAGAAAATGCGGGTCAAGGAAATGGTTTTAATATTATGGTTAAATGGTGTGAGATAATAGACAACTATTCCTGAGCAGCAGACGCTTATACGAAAACACAATAATGAGTTGTTAAATGATTCTTAACACATAATGCAGAACTTTCAAGATCTTCTCCATTGCTTATTCCTTTATTTAACATCAACACAAACATAACAATTTTGCAGGACATGCTTTGTGTACATTTTATTTTCTTGAATTCATTGCTACAATTGTTCCCAATTCCCTTGTAGTTAAAATCCTATGTGTTGGTATTAAACATGAAGTGATACTGCACTTCTAAGCACATTCGCATTACACACTTATGGTAATGAATTAGAAGTTTCACGTGAATACTAAAAGGTTCATTTGCAGTATATATTTGAATTTAAAAATGCATTAAATCATGCAAGAAGTGTTATAACATCAAACCTGTTTACAGTGCTTGTTATTGTCCATGCAAGGTAGAGCACGGTCAGGATAGCCATCAATATCTGTGTCTATACCACAGGTATTTCCATTACCAGCCCAGCCTACATTACACTGAAAGACAGTCAAATAAAACAATAATAACAAGTCAAATTGCCAGATTGACCATTAATAATATTATTATAAATAAATATACTATAAATAGTTATTAACTAACTCAAATGGCTAAGGTAAGTTCAACTGTAATATATGGCAAATTGTTTAATGCATAAGTAAGTATTAATATGGGAATGTTATGTTGTGTACACTAATAGTAATATATATACAAAAGTATGGCTAACACTTAATCCTCTACTAGGGTCCCCATACCCATCCAAGGGAGAATGTTCCTGGTGCTGGGCTCCCAGGACAGGGTGCCAATGTATCGCTGGGCATCTTATATTTACTTTAATAAGAAATTAAGTAAATTATTACATTACCATGCAAGTCACATCCCCGTTTCTTTCAATGAAACAATGAGCATTTGAATCACATGGGTTAAAGCTGAGTGTTGCACAGGACTTCTGAGGAAAACAACCAGCAGTCTGATTTCCTACATATCCAACTTTACACTGACCACACTTGTACGAGCCCTGAAAAGAAAAGACAGACAAAATTTACTTTATCTTTAACTTACTTTACAGAGCTTCTGATACATTATCAAAATTTAATTTCTTGCTGAAAGCTAATTTATTGTTGTACACTTACAATAGAATTTATGCATACAGAGTTGGCTGTACATGCATTACTGACTTCAACACATTCATCTATGTCCACACATTCCTATGAAGGAAAACAACATAAAATACAATATCAGTGGTAAGTTATCTTAGGCTCTAGAAATGCTATTAAGTATTACAATATTGCATTTTTATGTTTACCTGTTTGTGGTTCCTAGCATACTCCAGGCCAGCACCTGATAAAGGTGGACCCCAAAGTCCAGGTGGGCAGGTCTCACATTTAAAGCCCCTTACTGTGTTTACACATGCTTTTGATGAGTAACATGGTTGAGCCAAAGAACACTAGCAAAAAAAATGAATAAGAATCTTATGATCCAAATATCTCAGCCAAAAAATCATAGTTAAACATTATTAGATGTATAATGCCCACTTCATCAATGTCTTGGCAGTGAGTGCCATTGCCACTCATTCCATCAGGGCAGGGTCCACAGCGGTACCCTGGAAAATCTAATGTCTCCATACACGCAACATCCTTAAAGCAGGGGTTAGGCTGGCAATGGGAGCGAGGCTCATGGAACCCTACAAAACACACAAAATAAATTTAATTAATGCATTCTTTAAAAAGAAATTAAATAAATGTATACACAATTTTGCTCTTTTTTCACAAAAAAAGATTTATTCATTGCTGCAAAGAAATAATTAATTACTTTGCTGTATTTAATTGAAAATATTAAAAAGTTATTTAAAAATATAAAAGTAAATAGTTTATTAGTACTATTTTTGGAAAATTTTTTTTTTGTTATTTTTAAAAATTAAGTTTACATGCTTTCAATCAAAGAACAGGTTGTATGTAGATAAGGACTCGGATATCATGAAGATGATTTATGTTCAGTGTGCATGAAATTTTTTACCATAATTTTGGCTCTTATAGTGTGTCCCAATTTAACCCAAAAAAGTTCAGTGGGGTTGCAGTTAGGACACACTGTAAGTCAGCCAGACATATACTTCAAATTGTGAATGGTGGTATTGCTATGGAAAAACAGGAAATGGCCTCCTCTGAAATGCTGCCACATTGCTGTCTGCAAAAAATTCTCTAAAAATTACTTTGTGATTCACTTCACTAGAACAAATCAAACCCAGTTTATTGTTTTTCTCCACCAAACCATGAGTTATGAATGTAAAAAGAAAGTTACACTTACCACATACTTGGCACTCCATTATAGTGTTCCTTATGAGAGACATCTCCTTGACCTACAATAAACATATGTATAGAAATATACAGAAAAATAATAAAGTAATTACATTAGTATATAAACTATTTAATAATTATGTAAATTTGACCATTTACAATTTTACTATAAATAATTGTACTACTCTAAATGTTTATTTACTTAAAATGTTTATTTATTTATTCATATACATACAACTAATAATCAAGTCCATAAGAAAAGTGTAATTATATACATGGAACTAATAATCATGTCCATAAGCAAAGAATAATTTTGCCGTTAAACATGGGATGTACTATGACAGAAATTTATTTATTCATTTAATCATTTATTGACTAAGAAAATGGTTCCATATTTTAATATATGTAAATTTATTGGGTCATTGTCCTGTTGTAAACCCTGACCTGCGACTGAGACCAAGCTTTCTTACACTGCGCAGCATATTTCTTTCTAGAATCACTTGATAGTCTTAAGATTTCATTGTACCCTGAACAGATTCAAGACACTTTGTGCCAGATGCAGCCAAACAGCCCCAGAACCTCCTCCAGTAGAGACAGAGTCCTATTTTGATATTCTTCCGTCTGGCTTTTTCATTATTTAATTTCAACAATGGTGTCGTCCCTGGTCGTCTCTCATTATGAACAATGACAGATCTTGAAATTCACTTTTAATACTTTTAGAAGTTTTTCTTGGTTCTTTTGTTACCATTCGTATTATCTGTCTCTTTGATTTGTTATCAAATGTCATCATTTCATTTTCCTCCTAAGGTCACGTCCAGGGAGGTTGGCTACCAGGAACATCATGCTGCTTGGAGATGATCTTATAACCTTTACATTTAACACACTTGTTTATAATTTTCTTATTTAACCTCCTGTAACAACTCTTTACTTCGCATTATTTGGACTATGTTGCGTTAAGTGTGGTACACACTATGGCACCAAACAGCACAGTGACTACCTGTAGCCCTATATATAGGCCCACTGACAGATTACAAGATTGTAGACACCTGTGATGCTAATTAGTGGAGACACTTGTCCCTTTGGTCACATTATTTACCATCATTTTTTCCAGTTTACTTTTTAAAATAATTATGTTGAAGCATTGTTCAAAATCAATGTCGGATTTTCATTTTTTAATTTTCATAATCATTTACAATTAGTCATTTAAGAGATGCTTTTATTTAAAATAACTTACAAAAGAGAACACAAGTCAGTAGTTAAGGAAAAACCCAGCTACAATATACCTGATTTTAAACCTGATCATTATCCTATCCTGCACCACACCCCTTTTTTACATCAGAAGTTTGTGAAAGAGATGTGTTTTCAGTTGTTTCTTAATGATGCCAAGTGACTCCACCAAACAGAATTGGGAAGATCCTTCCACTATTTACTGAAGAAGGTGAGATGGAATGGAATAAAGGGGACAAGTAGTCGGGTGGCTGGCAAGAAGATTGTTGCAGATGTCCGATTCTGAGACTGAGGAGAATGATGAGAAGGCTGGTTGATTGGAAGTGTGAGATGTAGTGTAGTGTTGTGAAAATGGTGGGTATGAAAGAGTTTGCTGTTCTCACACCTGTTCTCTTATGTCTTCTCTGAGCTCACCCAGAATCTGATTAAAGATGATAAGCTGTCCAATAAGTGCTTTAGTGTGGTCACCTGTGACCAAAAAACATATGTCTGTATTATGTGCATTTATTATATTACAATAGATCTATAGGTTTGATATATGGGACTCACCAAGAATAGAGTTTATTTCTCCATTAACTATAAATAAAGAGAAATACAACAAATGTTTAGAATACAACTCCTACATATAAAAGAGCATGTTTGTCAGTATTAGGCTAGATTAAGTTGTTTTGTCAGCTTATAAAAACCCACGAGCATAACAGGCAGGTGGTCTGAATGTTATGATCATTTGTCTGCCTTGTGTGATTATGCCTGAAGCCAGAGTAGTTTACAGTAACAAGTGTCTTGTCTGAGCCAAAATGTTAGCAACAGTCATGGAATAATTAGCATACCTGTTTAAGTATATATGTACTACACCTGGACCTTTTCCAAGCAGATTATATGAAAAATAACACTTAGATAACTATTGGGGGCGTGTCAAAGACAAATTGGAGGAAATTTAGCTAGAGTTGCCTGTTTCCTTGTCATGCAATATACAGTATATCACACATTAACAAGAAGAGTTGTAATTGGTATAGTATTATTCACCTGTGAGTTATCATAGTTTTAACACAATTTGTGTAATTTGGAGTCAATACACAATACACAATTTCATAAACAGAGTCTTTACTAGGCAACCCCTGTGAATATAAAGACAGTTCATACATTATATTATATGTCTCGTTCAGAGATTTGTACAATAAGAGCCTGACTAGAATTTTAAATTGGACAGGAAAACTACTGTTTACAACTTCCAATCTATTATTGGCCATTTTCTGAGAAACACATGCTGCAATGTATGTAGTTGAAACTGACTACTATGACCTTAGATGAAGTTAACTATTTGTCAGCCTAAAAAAGTAAGCTTTGTCACAGAATAAATAACAATGTCAAAAGAATTACTGGATTGCTGATAGTGTATTACCTGCATTGTATGAAGAGGAGTCACCCTGAAATGGACAATCAGTGAGAGTGCCTGCATTTGCCAGTGTTCCCCCAAGAGCCAGTTTAAGGTGCTCTACTGTCCCCTGGAACAAAAAAACCCTACAATATTTTTAATGAATAGAAAAATGGCATATAAAGAAAAAAGGGGAAATAAGTATTAAACAAACATATAATTATGGTTGCATCATAAGGTCCTATACGAAATCTTAACATTATTTAATTTAAAAAAAACATGTCAGTTTTTTACTTGAATTATAATTACCTACATAATGCAATATCATTATGTAAACAAAAGGTTCCATTGATTTATAATGCTTACTGTGATAAATACAGAACAAGAAAACATTTTTACTTTTTAAATACAGAATCACTCAAACATTCATTCATCATCACCTCCGGGGGGGGGGGGGGCAATCCATCGCTGGGCGCACACTCACTCCCTCACACACACAGACACTATATAAGTGCAATTTAGAGGAGACAATTTAACTTAAATCAAAGTTTTTGGACACATTGGGAGGGAACCAGAGACCCCAAGGAAACCGACGAGTACACGGAGAGAACACTCCCAGATTGTGATTCAAATCTGAATGCCCAGTGCTAAGAAGCAAATGTGTTAACCACTAAGGTATTGTGCCTCCCAGTTCCATACTCAGTTTAATCTATTCACTCTGAATATAGGCATATTTCCTTCAAAGATTGTCTTCCTGGAAGTCTAAATCATGACCTTGTTTCAGCATAGCAGGATTCCAATGGCTTTCAAAGGTATTAAGGAAACAAAACGTAGACACCACATAACGTATGTAATATAAACCAACTGTGTAACTGTTAAAATAAGACTGCAAATATTATAATTTAGGAAAATGAATTATTATTGTTTTTTACAACCATTATTTACCACACCTTTGCACTTCCAAATGTTGTTTGTGATGGCTATTGCTCTTACTTATTTGTTATTTAAAACTTGTTTTATGTATAGAATAGTCACAAATAATCTAAGTATACATGCAATTTGAAATTCATAATCAATTTATAACTGTTTCTGATAGAAAAAAAAGCAGTCAAAGCTGTTAAGCATGACTGCTACTCAGTAGCCATACCTGAAGCCGGGCATATGCCTTGTACCCATTCCGAATATCCACTAAATCTGTCTCTGTAGGTAGTGCAACCAGTTGAGGCAAGCGTTGTGCAGAATCTGCCAGGCGACAGTTGACATAGAGCTCAAGACTGAGGTGATCTCTGCGCAAACCTCCCACTCGAACAATGATGGAGTGAGCACGTCCGTCTGCCAAGTTTGGGCTTTGTAGATTTACCGTGTGGAGCTTTCCATCCTCACGAACATACCGCACAAGAACTATTGAAGCAGTGATTTCATAATTACAGCCTTTCAGTCTCATATAAACACAAAATGTTAACAACTGCAAAATTGTGATAAGACTCCCATAAATTACAGTGTCTACCCTGTAATAAGAACATTGTCATTATTAGGAAAATAACAATATTAGGTTATAAAATGTAATAGGGCCTTTGCGCAAGGTAAAAGTGTCCACTATATTAAGTCTTTAAAAAACCATGGTATTGTTTATTTGCCCTGACAGCAGATGACTGCTCTAACTGCACAGGCTTTTGCTGACTTTTCGCCTGCCTTGCAGTAGGTTCTGTCAAAACTTAGAGAAGACCTCACTTGACAATACTGACATTCTTTTGCCATTAAAATTTAGGCTTATTGCCAGCAAGGTACCTCTGTTGATCTTGCCCATGATGGCAACTTCCAGGTACTTCTTATTATCCTCTTTATTATAGAAGCCAAGGAGTACTCCTCCTAGTTTGGGTGGCAGGCGGAAGGTGGAGACAATGTAGAGATCACTTAAAGTTTTCAAAGCTCCGGATAATTTTTCCACTGTGGCCATATTCTGCTTAACATCTTGCAATGCCAGCATGTCTAAAACTGAAATATAGAGAGCTACATGTTAGTGCCTAAGTAAAAATAAATAAATAAAGTCCATCTAAAATAAGCAACCTTATAAAAATGAACTTGCAAATACTTCTGCAGAACCATTACACTTAGAGATTTTATTGCATACATTATATTAATGTAGGCGGCACGGTGGCTTAGTGGTTAGCACGATTGCCTCTCAGCACTAGGGATTCCTGGTTCAAATCCCTATCTGGGTGGAGTTTCCATGTTCTCCCCGTGTCCGCGTGGGTTTCCTCCGGGTCCTCCGGTTTCCTCCCACAGTCCAAAAACATGGATCAAGTCAATTGAGTTCTCCAAATTGCCCCATGTAGAGTGTGTTTGTGTGCGTGTCTGTGTGAGTAAGTGTGTGCCCAGCGATAGATTGGCGCCCTGTCCTGGGTGTATCTTCCCAGTGCCCGAAACGTTCTCCCCTGTATGGGCATGGGGAACCCCCCCTGCGACCCTAATATAGGATAAAGCGGAAGATAATGAATGAATGAATGAATGAATGAATGAATGAGATTTTATTAATGTATTGCAAACTATGGGCACCATATTTCACCATTCAATTGCACACCGTTTTCCACAATTTTTTGCACAGAATCAAAGTACACAGTTTTTAACAGTTTTGTTACTTAAATGGTTTGCAGCTTAATGACAATGGAATTTCAACATAAATAATGTTTGTGCTAAAAATTTCAAGAACTGGAAGTTATGCTTATTAAATCATAAGATGTAGAATTGTTGCACTAGTGCAAAGTAATTATATGTTTTGTTATTTAAAACTTGACTGTCATCTTATAATTTCATATTTTTACCTCTAAAATGATTCACTGGGGGCGGCACGGTGGCTTAGTGGTTAGCACCTTTGCTTCTCAGTGCTAGGGATTCCCGGTTCGAATCCCCATCTGGGTGGAGTTTCCATGTTCTCCCCGTGTCCACGTGGGTTTCCTCCGGTTTCCTCCCACAGTCCAAACATGGATCAAGTCAATTGAGTTCTTCAAATTGCCCCATATAGAGTGTGTATGTGTCTGTGTCTGTGTGTGTGTGAGTGAGTGATTGAGTGAGTGAGTGTGTGCCCAGCGATAGATTGGCGCCCTGTCCTGGGTGTATCTGCCCAGCGCCCGAAACGTTCTCCTCTGGATGGGCATGGGGAACCCCCCGCGACCCTAATATAGGATAAAGCGGAAGATAATGGATGGATGGATGATTCACTGGAATTATGTATAGAATTTATATATAATTTGAATCCTATTGCAAATTTAAGTTTATTAATTAATATAGTGTTTTTTTTTACAATAATCTATTTACTTAAAGCAGCTTTACAGTATTCTAAGCCTATAAGAGCAAGCCAAAATGACAGTGGCAAGGAAGCCACACTTATGCCACACTTATGCTTAATTGGAAAGTGGCTGGATTACTTTGCCTGATATGCATTTGGTTTATGGCTTTTAGGGACAGTTCATGAAAAAAATGACATTTTCAGATTTTAGCATTTTCTAATGTCATTTCCTGTTACTCACCAATTATATTTAATTAACTTATATCCAAATGTCTAGACTTTTGTGGCAGACCAGTGAGACAGCAGCTAGGAGAAATCAGTATGTGTTAGGCTGAGGTAAAGAACGAAGGAATGTCTGACAGGAGATGACTCCACTTGTCAGAAGTAATAGGAAATTATTATCTGTGTACTCTCACTCCAGACAGCAGACACTTACCAAATTAATGTTTCCTGTCTGAAAAGAAGTCACTGCCTTTCATTAAACCAGATTTACTGTTTCATGGATTTTCAGTGGAGTTTACAGATATATTTGCATTTAACTTCAAGTTAGAACATGCGGCTTGGATTCTGTGAAAATCAAATTGATCGGTTCTGTTTTTGTCAACAAAACTGAAACGCATCAAATAAAGATATAAAAGCACATGTGAAAAAGATTTATTCCAAATCAGCAGCATTTACGGAATGTTAGTAAACAATACAATTTCAGAGGTTTTCCTCCAGAAATACAACAGCATATCGTTTTCAAAACTCAGAAAAGTCATTCTACCTTGCGTGTCTTGTTTATCCAGAGGTTCACACATGCATGCGAGTTGCATTACAGTCAGTATTATCCAGACTGGCAAACACATGTTTATGGAAAACAGGCGTCTGTAAAAAAATTACAAAAAGTAAAAAATAAAATAAAAAAAAGCACGTGAGCACGTGACTAAAGCTTAACGCCGAGTTACAACCGACAGAGGTGACTTTTGATGAAACCGGTGCTGATGAAGTTGTGCGTAACGCGTTCAGAGCACTCACCGCGGCCAACTGTGAGAAACTGAGAGAGAGAGAGAGAGAGAGAGAGAGAGAGAGGGAGAGAGACTAAAAAAACTGAGAGAGAGAGAGAGAGAGAGAAACTAAAAAAACTGAGAGTGAGAGAGAGAGAAAGAAACTAAAAAAACTGAGAGAGAGAGAGGCTAAAAAAACTGAGAGAGACAGAGACCGAGAGAGCGATGCAACTTGTAAGTTTTAACAGCACAGCACATTAGCAAAATGTTAATGATTAATCAATTTATTAATCCTTACGGTAGCTGTGTGTTGATGCACGATGGCCTTTTTAGTTGCATCATTCATTCATCTATTATCTTCCGCTTTATCCTCTATTAGGGTCGCGGTGAGGTTCCTCATGCCCATCCAGGGGAGAACGTCTCGGGCGCTGGGCAGATAGACCCAGGACAGGACGCCAATCCATCGCTGTAGTTGCATCATGTTTCGACAATTATTTCATTATTTAAATATAACTTTCATTGTGCCCAATAAAGTGGCTGGTAATATGATCAGAAATTACATCAATGTTTCACTAATATTGGAACAACTACAGCCAGATTTTTTTGTGCATTTTTTGTGCATTTCAACATAAACATTTGAAGTCTGTCATAAGCACATAAATAAGCATGGTGAAAATGTTAAATAATATTCCAATCATGAAAAGGACATTGATATGTAATGTTTTCACTTAATTTATAATTTTATTTACCAAAAAGTTAGATTTAAATTAACCATCGATTCAAAGAAAAAGTATAGGCGTGAATTACTGGCTAAAATAAAAAAACAAGGATTTACCAATCTAAAGTTGCTGCAACCTAAGAACATTTTGATAAATGTTAAGCCTTAAAAAAGGTCAATTACACATACAGAAACAACCATATATTTTGAAAACATTTCACATTATATTAAAACAATGTTTTTTCAAATAATTATTCATGCATTAAATATATGAAACAGCATTATATAAGTGTTTCAGCAGAGAATTTTGCTTATATATGATGTTACTTTATTCCCTGTTTGTTCATTTCAGTCATTCAGTAATGACTTTTTGAACTTCGATGTAACATTCTATGCAGAACTTTAATTATTCTGACATTAACAGAAAAGTCTAGCCTTGTCAGACTTTCTGTAGTCTTTTAGCAAAATCAAACCTATGAAGGTCTAAATTCAGCCAAAAAGTGGAATGAATGAAGTTTGTTGAATGTACACAACCACAGGAAATCTTGGCAATAATTTTTTCTATTGGTAATGATGCCACTGTGTGTTTTATACAGACTGGAAAACTTTATAGTTTTTACTTAAAGTCTACTCAGTGTCTACATTATCCGCATCTGTTCCAGGAAAAAAAAAAAGTTTATTTTTGATTGGTACTATGTTGCCACAGCAACAACTTTTAACAACACGTGCCAAGGGAACATTTCCAGTCATACTTCATCGTAACTGAACCCTGAAGTGTGTGTGTGTGGGGGGGGATAACTTTTCAAACACTATTACACATTTTAAAAGTGTGTCTGTTAAGGAAGCATGCCGAACATGAAGTAACCTGTCTATATGGAAAGAGGGGCTTGTTAAATGTGTTCTCCTTCGAGAAAGGAAAATTTGACATTTGAATGCAATGCCCTTACACTCAGCACTGGGAGTCTAAAAAGATGACTCATAACATTTAATCTCCAGAACAACTAAGAGGAGACATAAACATGACATGCATTTTGGCTATCTGGCCTGTGGTCATCATTGGAAAGCCCAGATTAATTTTCAATACTAAAAGTTATCCAGTATTTTATCTTATAAAACAGAGTTTAGCGAGCTAATGCAGAGGGATCCCTTTATACACGTGCAATCATACACATGCACCAAAACAAACCCTGGTGTGAACAAATGCCAAACTAGGATGCCGGTGTCATGCTGTAATACACAGCTGTGTGTCCACTGAGTGTTCTAAGGAAACAGACTTTGGTCTGGCAACTAAGCAGAAAAGATTTAGAAATACAGAAACCAGGGGTTCCTACTCTTAATTTTTATGGTGAGTAACAGAACTAAAAAAAATAATAAAACACACTTTCACACACATGTTCTACATTTCTGTGAATAATTATAATGCTATAATATTATATATAATAAATTAAATACAGGCCTTAAAATCAAGGAAGAACAGTTTGTTTTCTATGGTAAGGTGCATCAATGCAAGGTAAAAAAAAACATCTTAATGGATCTGTAAGAATAAATGTATACTTTAGATGAACAACAACAAAACTACACTGTATTTAACAAAAATAAAGCCAGAAGCAAAAAGCCTAAAGGGGTAAAATTCCAGTAAAATTGTAAAATCACAAGTTTAATTGATTTGAGGTCTGGATTTTAACAGGGTAACTAACATTTTTTGCTGACCTCTAGTATGACTCTATAATATGGTAAACAGATGAGTTTATGGTCGACTTAATGACTACATTATGCACTGGATATGGTTGCAAAAGAAGTCATGATTTCCCATCCACCACTGGAAAAAGGTGTTGTGCTGATATGTAGTTCTTGGATTCAATCAAAATTAAACTGTGCATAATGGCCAAACTTGGCGGCACGGTGGCTTAGTGGTTAGCACGTTCGCCTCTCAGTGCTAGGGATTCCCGGTTCGAATCCCCATCTGGGTGGAGTTTCCATGTTCTCCCCGTGTCTGCGTGGGTTTCCTCCGGGTTCTCCGGTTTCCTCCCACAGTCCAAAAAAAACATGGAACAAGTTAATTGAATTCTCAAAAAATTGCCCCTATAGTGTGTTTCTGTGTGAGTGAGTGTGTGCCCAGCGATGGATTGGCGCCCTGTCCTGGGTCTATCTGCCCAGCGCCCGAGACGTTCTCCCCTGGATGGGCATGGGGAACCCCACCGCGACCCTAATAGAGGATAAGCGGAAGATAATGAATGAATGAATAATGGCCAAACTTTTTTACTTTGGTCTCATCTGTGCAAATGAAAATGTTTCAGAACTCTTGTGATTCCTTTAGATTCAGCTTTGCATGCTGCCATGTAGTTTTTAACAGAGAATAAGATTTCTTCTGGTAACTCTTTCAAACAAGCCAAACTTTCAAACTTTTTCAAATTTTTCTGTCATTACCTTTATCATGTAACATGCTAATTGAAACCCAGGACAGTGTGCCAACCTATCGCTGGGCACACACTTACATACACTATATAGTGGCAATATAGAGCAAAAGATTTACCATTAATCTGTATTTTTGAACTGTGTGATAAAACCAGTGAACCCACAGAAACCCTAGGGAGAACATAAAAAACTCTGATTCGAACCAGGATCCCTGGCAGACCAATAAGCCACCATGCAATCCATGATATTTACAGTTTATTATTATCATTTACAGGTAGTAGAAATGTCTTATAATAATAATTAAGTTAATTGAATTACTAATTTAATCAATAATTTAATTTAATTTCAGTTTATTTTTTATATAGGATTGGCATTTCTTGTGGGTACAGAGCAGACCTGCTCAACAGTAATAAGTAATTTAATTTATAATTAAATAATATATATTATTAAATACTCTATTCTAGCTTTCTAAGAATATATATTATTAAAATTAAGATTTTTTTTATTGATAATAAAATAGCATTAATTGATTTACTCGGTAGTTTATTGTGTAATGCTACATGAATATACATATTCCATTTCCAATTGCTGAGCCACGTACTTGAGAGAGGTTTGTATTAGTGTTTGATCATTCTAAGTTTGAGAACAAAAGCTATAAATGCAATAAAAAATATATAATGATTAGGTTTCACATCACATCACATTCTGTTGATTAAATTCTCCAAATTGCCCCATATAGAGTGTGTGTGTGTGTGTGTGTGAGTGAGTGTGTGCCCAGCGATGGATTGGCGCCCTGTCCTGGGTCTATCTGCCCAGCGCCCGAGACGTTCTCCCCTGGATGGGCATGGGGAACCCCACCGCGACCCTAATATAGGATAAAGCGGGTGATAATGAACGCATGAATGAATGAATGAAATGACTTGATCCATGTTTTTGGACTGTGGGAGGAAACCGAAGAACCCAGAGGAAACCAACGCAGACACGGGGAGAACATGGAAACTCCAGATGGGGATTCGAACCGGGAATCCCTAGTGTTGAGAGGCGAACGTGCTAACCACTAAGCCACCTAAGCCTGTCTGAAATATTATCTTTCTTATATAAAGGTACTGATAAATTTTACTACTAAGGTGTCCAAATGTTGTCTGTGACATGACCACCATTTGACCACCTTTCTCACCACTCAATATAATAAAATTGATTTTTTATATTTAGACAGGTCATAGAGCATGTTCCAGATGGGAACCACTGTAAACAGTACAGTCATTGGGTTCAGAAACACAAAATTTTAGTAACTCTAATTTACTTCTAAGTACCGGGCATCAAATACAGGACCTTCTTGCTGTAACGTGAGACTGCCAAGCACTGCAACGTGTCCTTGAAGAAATAACATAATACAGGCACACACAAATGAAAAAAAAGACACTATGAATAATGTAGATTCATGTATAATGTAGTTGCTAATATATACACAAACTTAAAACTAAGGTAAGCTTTTAGACTAACAGAACTACTTCCGTCTAACACACTTTTAAACTACAGATGCTAGTGACAAGACACACAGAAGTTAAACAAAATAGAACATTTATTATTGGTATTTAAAAAATCATCATTATAAGTTTTATTAACATTTTTCTGTCAAAATATGTCCAGATTACAAAATTATGTAAACAAATCAGTGATTCGAAAAGCAGTGATTATAGAAAAGCAGGATTAGTAGTTATATTTCTACTAAGCATGACAACAAGGTCAAACACCTGTTTTTTACATTATGTGATCAATATCTTCCTGGGCAAGATGAAATATTTCCTAATCTGCTTAACTCTTGATAGTCACAATTGGCCAATGTAAATACACCTGCAGTGCACGGCCTGTGTTCAGTAAAACACAAATAATTTTAAAAACTATAGTCATTTCAGGCCAGATCATTGTACATAAAATGTTTTATATACAAACTTGTTTTTTGTAAAGACAATGTTAAAATCCAGTGCCTAAAAATTTAAGTGTTACAACCTTTAACAAATAAAAAATAATTATTGACAACATCATATCATTAAATTATGTCAAGTAAGACAAAAACATAGGCACATAGCAGCTAACGTTTTAAGCTAATAGTATGGCCAAGTGGATGCAGGGTGAACCATACCATTCCTTGTTTGCTAAACCCTAAGGTATATGCATAATACATAAAGAGCATAATTCAAAAACATAAAGACAGGTGATATAGCAAAGCTAAAATCCCACCAGTTTTGATTATTTGTATAAATATGTCCGTCTAGGTGACTTTTCCGCTGTAAACTTAAAATAAAATGTGGGCTTAGGTGCAAGAACCAAACTTAAATCGATTAGGATAAAGGCACACAGACAAACAAATGAAGCTAATGTAGAGGTGGTAAATAAAAAAATAAAATTTAAATATCTAACAAATGTGACATCCATTCAGAAATGGATAAACATTATCAGTAGGCAATATCTTATAAATAAGTTAATACGTAAGATGTTTTAAATATCATAATAGCATGTCTAAATACAGTCAACAAAAATGGTATCCTGCAAATATACATGCAGTCATTTCTAAAGCAAATTAAAGAATAAACATACATACGTGGATAGGATTTATAAAAACCTTACCCTAAAACTTGGTTGCACATACTCTGGCAACAACAAAGGCCTTTGAACATGATTTGTAGCAATTTGTGAGCTTCTTCCACTCTTCCATTGCAATTCTCTTAAGCTCTTAAATGTTTGCAGAGTTCCTGTCCCCAATATCAGATATCAGTTAGCTCCAAAGATTTTCAATTGTATTGAGATCAGTACTTACTACTAGCCAACTTCTTGCAGCCCATTTCCTTTTCCTTAACCATTCTGACATACTTTTGGATATGTACTTTAGGTCATTATCTTGCTGAGGAACCATTTTCGTTGACTTACGCCTAGTTTTATACGCAGGAGCACATTTTGCTCTAAAATTCTCTACTAATCCTCTGATTTTTGTTCCTTTTATTGAATGTTTAAAGCCTAGTCACACAGAAAGCAAAAGTCTCACAAAACTTTAAATTCTCCATTTCCCTGTAAGTAAGGTTATTTTATAGACTTTATTTCATTATCTATGTAAAAATAACTGGTATCCACTTCCAAATGGCTCGTTTGTGGTTAGTGAAAGAAACAATTTACAAAATAAATTGAAAAACAAACATTGTCACTTTTTATGCCTTTCTTTAAGCATTGTGGTCTTCCAAACAACTTAGAAGTTGTTTAAATGTTATTCATGGATTCTTGCCACATTTTAGCACAATTTTCATGGGGTTGGTCATCAAGTTTCAGCTTTCCACATCGTGGGGGGGGGGGGGGGGGGGGGGGGGGGGGGGGGGGGGGGGGGGGGGGGGGGGGGGGGGGGGGGGGGGGGGGGGGGGGGGGGGGGGGGGGGGGGGGGGGGGTATATATATATATATATATATATATATATATATATATATATATATATATATATATTTTTTTTTTTTTTTTTTGGCACATACATATGAAAATATTGTGTATTTCATTTTATCTTCTATGTAGAGTGTATATCCTGATGCCTCACCTTAAGATTTTCTATGTGCACATGTCACAACATGTAGCACAAATGACAAATAAACTTGAAACTCATTGGCTAATAATGGTCATGTTACACTGATGGGCCTAGGAGGAACCCACTGCTGAAAGAAAGGCATAATAAAGTAACAAAACTTTGGCAAGTTTTACCAACCACAATCTAGAACTATTTGGCAGTGCATACCAGATTTTTTTTTAATAAATTACAAAATTAAGTCTATAAAAAGTGCACCTTACCTGATCAGTCTGATTTTGTCCTTTGTTTTAAAATATCAGATGCCATTAACCATTCTGGCATTGCTTTCGTAACCTTTTTCATTACACGTTTTTATTTGTTATTGTGTTGTTTAGTGCTTCTAAATATCAAATATATGAGTATATGTACATGATGTTTTCAATATTTATGTGTGCAAGTAATGTTGACTACAACTGTACATGTTCACAGTCAGAAGACTTTTATCAATTGACCAAATAGTTATAAGCTATATTTAGGAAGCTTAAATCAATTTAGTAGTAAATTGTAACTGTGTAATAAACATATGGATTATTTGCATTGAAAGACCAAATAAAGTGTACACCAACAACCTTTAAAATTATTAAAGGTTAATTAAGATAAGTGGCATCCATGCCTAGTTAACGTAAGGCAGTATCTACTCACTTTCATTTGGTGAGTTTAAAGTTAAAACTAAAGATAAAACCCAAAAATTGTACATATTTATTTAATACACACAGTCAATTTTGACTTTACTTATAGCAATTAGTTAAATTATTGGCCACGTAGACACATTATTTGTTACTCCTCATCTTCCGCCGGTATTGCTTCAATGGACCGAATATCTCTTCTTGGCAATTCATCCTGCACCTGTTCAATAGAGACAATGCCAGAAAGCACAGCATAGCTCAGCATGGCACCCACAGCTACCAGAATAGACAAGATTTGTTTGCGTCTTTTATGAGGATCACAGTCAAAGTCACTATTTTCCTGCAGGTTGGATGGTGGCCGATCCACTCCTTCTGTCAAGAAATCAAAGTAAATAAATTATTAACAATCTATGCTTAAAACACTCTTTATAGTGGTGACTTATTACCTCGATTCTCGTTGGGAAAGTAGAGGGAAAGAATGTTGTTGCAGTAGCTCTCCAGGTTTTCCAGAGATTTCAGGTGCTGTTGCAATTTGCTGCTAGGGAGCTTGATGTGCAGCAAAGGTGCCAAATGGCCGAACACATAAGCATCTAAAGAGGAAGGTCTAAAGAACATATGTATACATAAGATCTCTGTAGCCTGGTCTATACAGCTATATCGGTCATTACTGCAACTTAAACTAAAGTTGACTATTACTGCTGGAGATGACTGACTGGTCATATATTTAACATTTAAAATTTTCTACTGTAGTGTAAAGAACTATTCTATGCATTACATCCATCCATCATCTTCCGCTTTATCCTATATTAGAGTCGTGGGGGCGCTGGGCAGAAACACCCAGGACAGGGCGCCAATCTATCACTGGGCACACACTCACACAGACACGCACACTCTATATGGGGCAATTTGGAGAAACTCAATTGACTTGATCCATGTTTTTGGACTGTGTAAGGAAACCGGAGAACCCAGAGGAAACCCATGCGGACACGGGGAGAACATGGAAACTCCACTCAGATGGGGATTCGAACCGGGAATCCCTAGCGCTGAGAGGCGAACGTGCTAACCACTAAGCCACCGTGCCGCCCAGTTAACGATCATGTTAAAGTAAAATCAGAACTTATTCTGCATACTTATTAGTCATTAAACTTACGAATCTCCGAAGAAAAATCTGTTAGAGCCGAGGCGTTGGCAAAGAAGATTCATGCACTCCTGAGCATCATGGTACAGCTGTTAAAGAGCAGAAAATAAAAGATGTGCGTGCTTTTTAATATAAAAAAAGTCTTTAATTAATTCATTAATATTAATCTGTAATTGCAGCGATAACGTGATAAAAAGTGTGCTTTGTGCATAGTTAAACGTGTTAATTTAGGGGTGGAAACAAAGGTGCCAACAGCATACAGGTTCAGATGCAGGTTTGAATACTGTAACTTTTAATGACTTGCAAAAGTATTCACACTTCCTTAAATAAAATATTTGTAGTCTGCCAAATATTTGAGGTTAGTTTATCTTTCAGCTGAACAATGACTCTAAACTAAATTCACACAGTAGTGGTTCAAAGGCAGACACTAACCTGTCTGGAAAAACCATCATAACATCAAGACCAATCCAACGACCAATCCAGGATCTGTGATATGACTGTTGTATATCAAAGAGAGATATGCTGTTGTATATCTAATTTAAAAGTGCTGGAGTGATTTTGCCTTGAATAATAATTATTTAATTGTTATAATAATTGTTAGTAATTCTACAAGCATTTTGCACATACAACTTCTTTGCACGCATGTTTTTGTATTTGAATCAACTTCTGTTCCACAGTTTTACAATGTAGCCTTTAGGGCTAACTGATGGACCTTAAAATAACTTTTGTTACAAATGTTATGTATACTTTTTAAGGATCAAAAAGGTACACACAAATGATCCCAAGCAGTAAAATAAAGTGTAGCAGTGACAAGTGTTGTACCCCTAAAGACACATACATGTAATTACTTTTTTAATGACATAATTGATCATTTTAGTCTAAAAATTAAAGATGATCCAAAATCTTTTAAACATATAATTAGACCAGTGTTTTGGGGTTGATCTCGTTTGGGGTTGAAAATCTTAGAGATGAACAGCGCCAACAGCCATAAATTTTAAGTAAAAAAAAATCTGAGATTGGGTCATTCAGTTATCTTAAGTTTGCCAAAAAAATGTGTTTTTTATATTAAAAAGTACATTTTTAGAATAAGAGGTATGATTTTACACCTTCTTGTTTACACAACGTGATTAAATTACAGGTAATAATAATAACTTAATTACTATTAATAACTAAATTAACATTAATTCAATATTTTATTTTCTGCACCTCTTTTTCAGCCTCATCACCAGCCTCAAGGGTGCTGTCTCCACGCATGAGTCTCACTCTCTCCAGCTGTTGGCCCTGCATGCGGCTTGGAAGGAAAAAGTTCAAAGGGAAAAAGATGTTCTCTGCATGCCAGCGACGTGTTACCTCAACATAATTCTTAGGATCAATCCACAGAGCATAAATCTGCAAGAATGTGTAAGACAGAGGAGAAGAATTGGAAAAAGTATTAAATGATGATATGCAATAAGATATTCTCATGAACATGTGCATGAACATATATACTATGTAGAAATCACATATCGATTTTCTATTGTAGGGTGGGAACTGAAATTTTTTTAAACACCTGCAGGTGTAGTGGCGGCTCACAATTAAATATTAATTTATATTAAAACCATAATGCATGATTAATCCTGTAAATGTCTGTGAGGGGGCGCTCTTACATTGTCGTTTCATGTATTTTTATTTGTTTCATTAATATTTCAGCTCAAAACATGAAATATATACAAAGTACATTTAGTTAGATTAAGCAGCTGACAGAATCTGCAAGTTTTTTTCCCCAGTCATTAAACGCACACATCTTTGGAAATGTAAGAGCCTATTTCCTGCATTCTCTGAGTTCTCTGTAAAAAAAGAAACATTTAACGGGACTACCACATTTAGGATGGTCAGGTTTTCCACAAGTTTAAAATAATTTATATCTATAGTGTTTTTTACAATAGTGCATTGTCCTTAAAATAGCTTTACATTGCTTGAAGCCTAAATCCTTAAAGAGCAGGCCAAAGTGAATGTATCAGAAGAAAAATGTTTTGTTAGTACTTGTTTTGTTATAATAGAAAGAAACCCTGTGAGAACCAAGGCTCAATCAGGACTCACCTGGGCAGAATTAACATTAAATAAAGCTAAATTTGTTAAGTATATTCTGTTAACAATCCCTTCTCTGGAAGATCGAAAGTGCTTAATGGCCCTGGAAGGCCTGCAAGCCCACTGGTCCAACAGAAATCAAGGATCAGTCTATCAGAATCAAGTGTGTAAGATCAACAAAAGTTTACTTGAATGAGTTTATTTATCAAAGTCTCACTGATCCTCAGCTATACCAAAGTCAGTCTTTCCTTTCGTTTTGTTTAGTTTAACAACATATTTCATTTACTGAACATAAAACTTTTTTTTCAGAGGTTCTGCTTATAATTGTTGTCAACCATCGTAATTAAGCCATGCATTGTGAAGAGAGAGCACGACAGCATCAGGAACGTGATGTCGGCAACAAAAACACAAGCCAGCAATTAAAAAAAAAAACATTTTACATATACGTTTTTCTGTTTGGAATATCTCCTTGGTTAATTCTAAGTGATTGAAGTGTGTATCTGGAGCATTCATGTAGCAAATGTTTGACAGACAGTGACAAGAGGTGGTTTTTGCATTTGAGTGTCTCAATCTGATGTGGCTGTTACATAATTTAGAAAAAAAAACATTTTATCAATGTTTTGGCTTTGGTATAAATGATGGGGCATGTTTTAATAATCAAGTTCCAGTTCGATCCCACTCTGTTCTTATTTGACTTGAGTGTGAGTGTGAGTGTGTGTGTGCGCGCGTGTGGGAAAACGGATAGATAGTATGAGTGTATCTGCAATGTAGAGGTTTATTAGTAGTTTAGCATCCATTGAAAGGAGCTAAGAAACCTGTTCATCATTGGATGCTCCTAGGCAAAAGATTCAAACACTTGTAGGCAAGACTTAATAAAATAAGCTTTTTTTCTCATATTGTATTCATGTCATTTACAAAGCTTGGGTTTCAGCTGAAGAAAATAAGCTGTATCTGGGGAAAAATGTACAGCTCATGAATTGTCCAGATATAATTGCTGCAATCACTCAATTTGAGGTTTTGGAACTGTCTATGCCATCTAACCATACAAGAAGAATATAAAGAGTCATTTTCTCTCATGTCAAGGAAGACTTTCAAATATGTGTTGCGTGGTCCGATTTTTATTTTAAGTTATGTTCAGAGTCCAAGAAGGCAGAAGGGTTCAGGGTTTTCATATTTAAATTTATTTCTTCTTGGTGCGATGTCTACTAGATTCCAAGCGGTTGTGTTTGGTTTGGATGCATCAAGTAAGGATTGCAGTGAATTCAAGAGTTCTAAAGGAAAGATTTGTGGGATTACCTTTGAGTTAAAGGTGTATTTAAAAAAAATGCTTCAGGCATCTAGAAACCTAGGTGGTTTTGGGGCTTTCACATATACACACTGTATTGGAGATATTCTAAGTTGTCTAAATGTTTTGATTATATACCAGATTTATTCTAGCTAGGACGAATATCCTGGATGCACTATAAATGATGCTGCCATAGTGAAGTTTCTTTCAAAATTTACTAGATCATTTTTGTATGGGGTGAAACCATGCCACCCACCATGTGTTCAATTTTATTATATTTAGTCTATGTAGAGGGGGGGGGGGGGGGGGGGGGGGGGGGGGGGGGGGGGGGGGGGGGGGGGGGGGGGGGGGGGGGGGGGGGGGGGGGGGGGGGGGGGGGGGGGGGGGGGGGGGAGACCCAGGACAGGGCGCCAATCCATCGCTGGGCACACACTCACTCACACAGACACACTCTATAGGGGGCAATTTTGAGAATTCAATTAACTTGTTCCATGTTTTTGGACTGTGGGAGGAAACCGGAGAACCCGGAGGAAACCCACGCAGACACGAGGAGAACATGGAAACTCCACCCAGATGGGGATTCGAACCGGGAATCCCTAGCGCTGAGAGGCGAACGTGCTAACCACTAAGCCTATGTAGAGTTAATCCTCGAAATTGTTTTGATTGAAGCATATACCACCAAGTGCACCAAAACACAGAAGGTCAACATATAGACTGCAGGAATTGCCTAATCACACTGTATATTTTTAAGTTTAAAAAATGGCTGGCAAAACAAATTCCAGTGGATCCCTATTATTTTAACAATAGACTGTCTGTCTGTTATAAACATGTCTATAAATCATGTCAACAACACAAGCCTGATGTTCAGTGTCAGGTTTATTTAGGGTATAAAAAAGAGGGAGGAATCCTACATGGACACAGGAAGAAAATGCAAATTACACCCAGATTGGGATTAGTACCTGGAATCCCCAGCACTGAGAGCATGCATGGATCCATAAGTCTGGAGTGTTTTTTTTCCTTTTGTAGTGCACCATTTTCCCCTATTTTTTAATCCATTGCTTGCATTTGTGTTATGTGAATTTTAATATAATTTTATTGTTATCTGTACAAGGATATCACACAGTCTGGTTGTAGTTTTTGGTTGGAGTGTTGCATGTTCTGTTTAGCCATGTAGTGTTTGTCTGACATGTTTTTGACTGTGTTAATTTTGCAGCTGCTGCGATAGATCTCCGAGACTGGAAGTTTTTGGAGTTGTTTATTGTTTTTTGGTCTCTGCATGGCTTGTCAGTAGTGTACTTAATACTTTTGGATTTCTTCCTTTCTTGTCCTGTCAGGACAATTTATGCCACAAATTGGACAGTTTTTACACCATTGATTTGTAGCATGGGGTATTGTTCTTTTCTACACAAACAACTATGCAAGTAAATGTTCAATTTACACATTTTTGACATTTAAAGCAACATACATCATTAGGGCTAACATTGTTAACACCTTCCTAAAATATTGTATTCACTGCCTCTTCACTGTAAAAAGAGTCCTGATCCATCAAGGCATGATCTTGACTAAAACCCTAAAGGAGTGCTGTGGTATCTGGCACAAAGAGGTTAGCGTCAGATCTTTTAACTCCTACAAGTTGCGAGGTGGGGCCTCCATGCATTGAATGCGTTTGTCTTGCTTCCTGTCTAATGTACCCCACTTACTGTTAGGTTCCATCATGAAAAGACTATCAATGTAAATCACTTTACCCATTAGTGGTCCTGCGACTTAAATTATAGGTTTGTGAATGTTTAACACCCATCATTCAAGTAACCAGCTATATGTTTTTCAGGTTGGGTGTGTGGTGATTTTACTGTGACAATATATGTGTTTGACTACATGATTTTCTTATCTCTTTATCAAGTCATTTTACATTTTTTGTCATTATGGAGTGGATATAAATCCTGCTCTAAAAAGTGATTAGTTAATTTGACATATATATTCATTCTGTGTTCATAAAACCAACTCTTATATCAAGTAAGGATGGACTTTTCATTTAAAACTTGAATTATTTTCAAAATTCAGATTACCTTAATTGTAAGTAAAACACGATCATTTAAATAATTCTTGGTTTAGACATATATTTTTTCTATGTAATACTTCCTCAATTTAATAATATTTGTGGAGTCATTATAGACATATTTTCTTTAAATCTTCCATATAATCTTTATCAATTAAAAGTCTACATTTCCCACCAACATTCAACACTTACTGCTTAGACGTTTGCTTGGTTAATATCCTGTACCCATTTCATAATTTTTGCAGCTCGACAACATAGTCACCCATTGTGTAGCCATTATATTATTTAATAAAATGTAGGAGTATTTATTTTAACTAAGGCACCATTTTTTAACAATTTTTTTAACAAAGGCACACATTTTGGTAAATACTTCACATACCTCCTAATGTGTAATATCTTAATAATCAATAAAAAGACATTTTTACACCTCATACTTGTTAATGTTTATAGTTAGTGCCTATATTTGTGGAGGGAATTGTAAAAAAAAAAAATTATAATTAGATCAGCATATGGCCTAAAGTTTACAGTGAGCATGCATTAGTTAAAAGGGCGCTACTCCAAATCTGCTGGCTCTAACTGAGAGAAAACAGTCTGGAATTTTTATACAGCAGCTATTAAATT
Organism: Corydoras maculifer; assembly: GCA_019802435.1. Classification (NCBI taxonomy): domain Eukaryota; kingdom Metazoa; phylum Chordata; class Actinopteri; order Siluriformes; family Callichthyidae; genus Corydoras; species Corydoras maculifer. The sequence continues at coordinate 366,609 of JAFMOD010001540.1, forward strand.
CCAGAGATAATAACCCATGCACTCTTTTTCTATTAACAAGCCCCTGTGCAATAGAGAGCACCAGAGAGATAATAACAGAAGGAAAATGGGAAAAACATGATATAAAATTGGCCTATTTCTACTCCACTTTTCTTATCACACATGAATTCATTGTCAGTATAAACACAATTTGCTTCTCTCTACAGCTAAATATTATGCCATTAATATCTTACCAGAGCAGGCATCAACTTTTCCTCCAGCAAGGATATAAAAGCAAGTGTGTCAGCTCCTTCCTTCGCTGACAGGTCGTAGTCTGCATTGTATTTCTTAAAAATCACACATGTTCATTATAATTAAAATCTTATAATTCTAATGATATACAAAAAATAAAGCATTACATCATCATTTTGAAAATCAAACATAAAAAAATTGTATCCTCTGTTTTTTATCTCGCCAAGTTTAAGTTTTAATCCCCCATTGCATGTATAAGTAAGATCTCAGGCTGTGTAACTACTGAAAAAACGGACAGTTAAAATTATTCCAAAAAACATTATTTTTGCAATTCTACAGCAGGATTTTCCAACACGAAACACAAAGACAGCTTCTTTATCAAATGAGCTGCATGGCTTCCAGCAAGTCTCAAGATGGCCAAAAGAGACTAATCTTTAATAGTGTAGTACAGTAAAGGTTAGTGCTGAATAGTACAGTAAAAACATTACGATGAGTTAATACCAAAAGAAAGATGGTTCTTAAATGGGTATTATGACAACATTTACTCTGTACAATACTCACTACAATTCTGTAGCAATGTGGTGTTTCTCAAAAACAAACTTATTGCAATCATGTATATATCTTTATTTAAACTATAGGAAGTGCCTAAACAAGAATTTGGGGTTAAAAGGAAATGTGTATGTCACCTGTTTCCTGAGCTGAATGATGATGTTGTTAGGTTGACTAAAGCTTCCTTCCTCTTTGGTCTTCAGTGCAGGGAGTGAACCTGTGATCATGCAGCCATGAAACATCCCCACACAGCATGGTTCAGTCAATGAGTACTCATGCTTCTACAAACTAATTTCTGAAGTAGCAATAATGTACTGTTTACTTTACATCATCTGTGTACTTCCTACATCCCTACTAGAAGTAGTACAGTAGTTAGTAGATGTATTGTTAATGCAGCATAACGCTAACCACCATTACTAATGGTAACCATTTAGTCATTTTTTTTTACATTTACATGTAAGCAATACTGAGAAAACACTGGCATTAGATGGTTAAAAGTGCAAACAAACATGGAGAGAAAAAAAAAAAATAAGGTTAACATCAGATTACTACATGAGGAAAACAAGGTCAAACAGTGGCCTTTTTCCTAAAAGGCCCATTTCTCATAAAACACTCAGTGGTTAGCCCCAATTTACTGGCACACTGCCTTAGCAACCCACAATTATAGCACACGGAAAATATTCTACTTACCTGTGGGACTCCTCCATGGATTGGAGATCTTATAAATTTTCAGTGGGGCGCCAGCAAAGCGTGCGTATGCCTAAAAAATAGGAGACCAATGCTGCTAAGAAAGGCTTATTCTATAATCATATGAGGACATGAAAGCACACAAAATGATTAAACAGACTGATTCAACAAATTAACAAATTAAGTAATTTATAGGCTAAACTTGATGTACTACGGACACCCAAAACATAAATATCTGAATAACTATAATTCTACATAAATTATTTGAGTATTAAATTATTTCCTCAATTGTATTTGGAAAAAACCACTAAGCCACCGTGCCTCCCGCAGACCATACAAAAAACCTTAAAAGTATTACAGCAAAAATGGAACAGAAATAAAACATTGGTGTTTTAAACCCAAGGCAAAAATAAATGATTCATTTAAAGCTAAATATTGTATGTTTAAAATAATTTGGACACACCCTATTCCAACATAATGACAATTTGATTTAGGAGAGTTTTCACAATATTTTGTGTAAAATGAGTGTATTTGTGAGATCAGGTGTTGATATTCTTTGCGACATTATAGTTCAGCCCAAATATTTGTTTTAATGGCGTCACATGAATAATTCTCTTAGCTAGGAATAAAGAGGTCCCATGTATGATCAATTATTGCTTTTTGCAGTAGTTATTAATTTTATTTTTTGACATAATACCCGTCATTGTGAATGAAAGGTCTAAATTTTTAAAATCCAGTGTAGGTTCCATTACTGTTTGATGAAAATATAATATTTCAATAAGTATATTACGCTTAAGACAATATAAAACTATTGATGTCTGTGTTTTACTGATTGCAAAATAAAAAATTTTCAACCATGAAGCAGAAATTAAACTAAAGGTTTCACTAAAGGGATATTTATGTTTATAATGAGGTTTGCTAAAGCATATTCTAGCACCCACAAGAACAAAGGTGGGGAGCATTCTACTAGCCAATCACAGAATGAATAATCATATGCGGACGCATGTCAGCTGTTGCATTTCATATCTCCAATTCACCTACTGAACGTGCAGACAGAGGTAGAGCATGTAAATTCCACACACAAAAGACCTTGTCTTTGCTGCTTTAATTTATGTATGCTGTTTAATGATTTCTTAATACAAAACAATTTGATAAGTTTATGGGTTGACTTGTGCAGTCAATATAGTGCACTGTATGAACTACGACTTAAGGAAAGTTTGGAATTGAATAATTCATGTTTCCAGACTTCCAGTCTGATAAATTGTTCACTGTTGGTTCACTTTCTTCTGCTATATCAGGAATTACTTTGTGGTTACAAACCACACTACATGAGGGGAAAATAGGCATTTTCCGTACCAGAGATAAAAGTTCCATCAAAATATCTGTTACAGTCAGCAATTTCAAGATATTTGATGAGAAAGTGATGCTATAATCATCTGCGTGGATTTCCTACTAGGGGCTTAACAAAAAAAAGCTAGAATCACCATCTGGATTTTTTAAGACAGGTCTGCTTCCATAAGAACAGACCACATTGAAAGGATGAGAGCTGGGGTATCCTAGAACAGTTTAAAGAAATTCCACATGGCAAAAGCAGTTTTACAGAAAAAAGAAAAAAGATTTCATTACAAAATAAAAATGAGTGGCAAGTAAGGAGAGGAAAAAAAAAAATCACAAGCAAACTATATCATTAGTTTAAGTACATTGTTAAAATAATCTTATTTAAAGGAAGAACTTTGGTTTTGTTTTGCTTTCTTTATTCATCAAGTGACAGTTTAAAGAGAGCAACTTTTGAGTGTAGACCAACCAATAAATTATAATACTTCCTGAGCCATAATTTCTGATGTTTTGATAAACTGGTCAACAGGCGCGGCACGGTGGCTTAGTGGTTAGCACGTTCGCCTCTAAGCACTAGAGATTCCCAGTTCGAATACCAATCTGGGTGGAGTTACCATGTTCTCCCCGTGTCCGCGTGGGTTTCCTCCGGGTTCTCCGGTTGTTTGAAAATGGAAATAGTTTAGCAGCGTATTGCATTGGAGTATTACATCATGGCGGCCTTCTGCTAAAATAGTAGTTAGTTGAGGCAATTAATTAACTATATTAATAATAGATTGATGAATAATTAAAGGATATAATGACTAGTTTTAATTGAGATTAATGTAATGATTACATTTTCATTACATTTACATTTAGTCATTTAGCAGACGCTTTTATCCAAAGCGACTTACAAATGAGAACATTACAAGTCAGAAGTCATGGAGAAAACCAACTATACTGTAAATTCATCAAACCTGATTTGATGCTGTGCCCCCCCCCCCCTTTTTTTCTCAACAACAGGTATTTGTTAAAGAGATGCGTCTTCAGTAGTTTCTTAAACCTTAGTGATTCTGCCTTACAGACAGAGTTGGGAAAATCGTTCCACCATTTTGCAGTGGTGAACGCCACAGAGTGAGAATTAGCTCCTCGGTGAGGTGGGATCTCCAGGCTGGATCTGTAGGCCAGAGTCATTGACTTGTACTGAATGCGAGCAGCTACAGGGAGCCAACGGAGGGAAATGAGTAATGAAGTGACGTGAGTTCGCTTGGGCTGGTTAAACACAAGTCGGCCTGCAGAGTTTTGAATTAGTTGAAGAAGTCTGATTGTGGAAACTGGGATACCGGCAAGTAGCGCATTACAATAATCGAGCCGGGATAGGACTAGGGCTTGAACAAGCAGTTGGGTAGCATGTTTAGTCAAAAAGGGCCTGATCTTCCTTATGTTCTAAAGAAGGAATCTGCAGGAAAGGGCAGTTTTCATAACATGATCAGAGAGTTTAAGGTGGGAGTCTATTTTGAAGCCAAGGTTACAAACTGAATCGGTTGGAGAGATTGTGGAGCCGTCAATTTGGAAGGTCAGGTCGTGATGGATTGAGGGTTTAGCTGAGAGGCTCTGTTTTTTCTAAATTTAATTTGAGATGACGGGCCTTCATCCAAACAGATATGTCGGTGAGGCAGGCAGATTTGAGATAGTGGTATCGTCAGGGGCAAAAGACAGATGAAGCTGAGTGTCATCAGCATAGCAGTGGTAAGAGAAACCATGCACCTGGATGACTGTGCTCAGTGATGTCATGTATAGTGAGAAGAGGAGAGGACCAAGTACAGAGCCCTGAGGGACAGCAGTGCGTACTTGGTGAGAGTTAGAGATCTCCCCATTCCATGACACTTTGAGGGTCCTTCCTGTGAGATAGGATCGAAACCATCAAGTGTCGTATCAGAAAAGCCTAATTCAGCTAGAGGGGACAGCAGAATGTGATGATTTACTGCATGAAAAGCTGTCTAACAAAATGAGGACCGAGGATTGAGATTTGGCTTTGGCAGATTTAAGTGAGTCAATCATAGAGAGCAATGCTGTCTCTGTGGAGTGACCACATCTAAAACCAAGTGGGATCAAGGAGATTATTCTGATTAAAAAATTTGGAGACCTGTGTGGATACCACCCGTTCAAGTGTTTTAGACAGGAAAGGTAAAAGAGAAACAGGCCTGTAGCTCTCAACCAAATTTGGGTTGAGGGTAGGTTTTTTGAGTAGGGGTTTGACTATGGCCTGTTTGAAACAATTTGGAAAAGTACCAGATGTGAAAGAGGAGTTAATGATGTGTGTGTGAGTGCTGGTGTGATGGAGGAGGCGATAAATTGAAGAAGGTGGGATGTGATGAAATCAAGGGGGCAAGTAGTTGGGTTACTGGTAAGAAGAATTTTCCAGATGCCAGATTCTGCGACAGGGGAGAAGGAGGAGAGGGTTGGAGGGTTGGATGATTAAAGATAAGGGCGGCACGGTGGCTTAGTGGTTAGCACGTTCACCTCTCAGAGCTAGGGATTCCCGGTTCGAATCCCCATCTGGGTGGAGTTTCCATGTTCTCTCCGTGTCCACGTGAATTCCCTCTGGGTTCTTCGGTTTCCTCCCACAGTCCAAAAACATGGATCAAGTCTATTGAATTTTCGAAATTGCCCCATATAGAGTGCGCCTGTGTGAGTAAGTGTGTGCCCAGCAATGGATTGGTGCCCTGTCATGGGTCTATCTACCCAGCGCCCGAAACGTTCTCCCCTGGATGGGCATAGGGAACCCCACCGCGACCCTAATAGAGGATAAAACGGGAGATAATGGATGATTAAAGATAACCAGATTAAGGTCACATATCAGACAAAGGTGGCACCTCAGAATTGTTACCATGTAAACCGAGAGGAGTTGGCTGAGCTGAGCTTACATGCCGTTTGTTTTGGTATGAGTGAACCATACAAATGTCATATGAAAGTCACCTTTGGCTCACATGACGTTTGTTGCAGTGACATAGCGCAGCCAGATGTGACCCACATCCATATACTATCTAGACAGGGTCCTTTTTGTGAAGTATGTTCTCCAGCTATTTTGGAGATGCTTATTTTCTCCTGAGCATAAATGTGTAGAGGGATTAGTCTAAATGTTTTCTCTGCAACACTCTTTTGATTTTTAATTGATGTTTTCCCACCTTCCTCTCACACAACATGAGCCGGGTTATGCAATTTAATAATTAAAAACAGTGGCTGTATCATGAGCACAAAACAAATGAATAAATGATATCAATAGTGTATGATAATTATGATTTATCGATTCCCGCGGCAGAATACACACATCAATATTTATCACACCCAAAAGACATCGGTAGAAAAAACAAATGGCTAAAAAAAAGCACAAAATTAATTGTAATAAATGAATGACAAGCAGCATAAACACAAATTATACACGATAAACAAACTAATGACAAACAATGGCTAAAGCAAAGCCACGTTGTGATGACGTCATACTCAACAATGAATGACAACATAACTTAAATAAACGTAGAAACACAAGGTACTGTATGTTTAGTAAAACTATGTTAAAGATTAAACCCATTAGTTACAGAATCTTTACATTAATCATCCGCGGCAGCGCGCGCAATAACACATGCATCGCATTTCTATTGGAATCTGAAATACAGTGCATTTGGAATTTGCGTTATTCAGTTCGAAACTAGAATAAATGCAAAAGTCGTTTTCTTTCTCACCAAAACAACGAGACTGTCGACATCCACAGACGGTAAACCCCAACTGCCTTTCCAACAAAACAGCTCCATGGGGGCCGCCATCTTAACCAACAAAAATATCCATTGACACGGAAGTGATCACATTCTCACACGTTCTCTTTTTCATTCTCTTCATTCTTTTTATTATCATCATCATCATCATCGTACCAAGATTCTTTTAAAAAAATAACCTTATTAAATAAAACAAATGTGTACAATACTGGTAGAGTAACGCGTAGTATAAAAAATCGACAAATTGTTATATTGTGTGTTATTTCAAATAATATTTTATGTGTAATTTACGTTTTGAGGCTTTTATTTAAAAATGTTTTTATTGCTTTTTTGTATTTTAGGGTTTATAATTCATATTAGTCATTATATTCCCTGGATAGTATTATATTGTATTTGCATCCCCTGATTAGAACCTCAAATTTGGCTGAGCGGGCGGCACGGTGGCTTAGTGGTTAGCACGTTCGCCTCTCAGCGCTAGGGATTCCCGGTTCGAATCCCAATCTGGGTGGAGTTTCCATGTTCTCCCCGTGTCTGCGTGGGTTTCCTCCGGGTTCTCCGGTTTCCTCCCACAGTCCAAAAACATGGATCGAGTTAATTGAGTTCTCTAAATTGCCCCCATACAGAGTGTGTCTGTGTGAGTGAGTGTGTGCCCAGCGATGGATTGGTGCTCTGTCCTGGGTCTATCTGTCCAGCGCCCGAGACGTTCTCCCCTGGATGGGCATGGGGAACCCCACCACGACCCTAGTAGAGGATAAAGCGGGAGATAATGAATGAATTAATATAATAAAAAATATATAATAAAAAATATAATAATAATAAAGTATTTTCCCAACATAAGAGAAAAGAGGAAAGTTTATCATTCATTCATTATCTCCCGCTTATCCTCTATTAGGGTCGCGGTGGGGTTCCCCATGCCCATCCAGGGGAGAACGTCTCGGGCGCTGGGCAGATAGACCCCGGACAGGGCGCCAATCCATCGCTGGGCACACACTCACTCACACAGACACACTCTAAACGGGGCAATTTTTGAGAATTCAATTAACTTGATCCATGTTTTTGGACTGTGGGAGGAAACCGGAGAACCCGGAGGAAACCCACGCAGACACGGGGAGAACATGGAAACTCCACCCAGATGGGGATTTGAACCGGGAGTCCCTAGCGCTGAGAGGCGAATGTGCTAACCACTAAGCCACCGTG
>JAFMOD010001540.1:374572-387371 GCA_019802435.1 Corydoras maculifer
CGCTGGGCACACACTCACTCACACAGACACACTCTAAACGGGGCAATTTTTGAGAATTCAATTAACTTGATCCATGTTTTTGGACTGTGGGAGGAAACCGGAGAACCCGGAGGAAACCCACGCAGACACGGGGAGAACATGGAAACTCCACCCAGATGGGGATTTGAACCGGGAGTCCCTAGCGCTGAGAGGCGAATGTGCTAACCACTAAGCCACCGTGCCACGAAAGTTTATCATAAATTTTAAAATGAGTACACATCATTTTCCACTACAATGTAAAAAATTACTCTGCTAATGCCATACAGTATCTTATATTGTGTCCATGTGTTTATTTTTATGACTATACAACAGTTGCATATTTCATTATTGTTTGGTTGTTCATTTCAAATAGGTTTTTTTTTTTTTTTTTTAAAGTTTTTTAAACTGTAAAATAATTGGCATACTAATTTAAATATAGACATTACTTTTCAAGAATTGGGTAGAGGGAAAAAAATAGTCCTGTTTTGCCTTTAGCCACTATTTCATTTTGTAATGTTTGCTGAAAGCGGTGGCACGGTGGCTTAGTGGTTAGCACGTTCGCCTCTCAGCGCTAGGGATTCCCGGTTGGAATCCCCATCTGTGTGGGTTTCCTCCGGGTTCTCCGGTTTCCTCCCACAGTCCAAAAACATGGATCAAGTCAATTGAATTCTCAAAAATTGCCCCATTAGTGTGTCTGTGTGAGTTAGTGTGTGCCCAGCGATGGATTGGCGCCCTGTCCTGGGTCTATCTGCCCAGCGCCTGAGACGTTTTCCCCTGGATGGGCATGGGGAACCCCACTGCGACCCTAATAGAGGATAAAGCGGGAGATAATGAATGAATGAATGAATGAATGTTTGCTGAATTTGACATTGTTTTAGTGTATTAAAAGATCATTCTAATAAATCATCTTATCACAGGAGCAACGGTTATACATGTTTCTCCTCTTACAACGGCGAAAAAAAGAATAATTATTCGTGTGGAAAAAAAAACTACTTATTTTAATGGACTACTAAATAGTCTGACGGCATGTGAGTGGGAAATGCAATTTCAGCCTAAGCAATGGGTTATTTTCCTTTTTCATTGCTTGCCAAATAACCAACATTTTCTCCAGTAGCAATTTAAAAATTCTGTGATATATTTTGAGGGTTTTACATTCATTTCATTCATTAATTAGTTAATTTGACCATCATATAAATCTAACAAAGAATCTTAGTCTTTGTTGAAATGTGATGTAGCTGTAGCAAATAATGTTTAAGCCTTTTTTATGATGCAGTGGTATAACATGTGCAAGATATAGTTTTGTATGTGCAGAAGAATGTAGTGCTAAATATTAGATTTCATTTGTACTGGAAAAATATATCATTACTGCTGCCAAGACATGGGCCGGAAAACATTCAGAAGACATGAGATCATATATTGTGTTCAGAAATTGAGTGGAGCTAAGTGGAATTCTCTGAATGACATTAAGTCACAATAACTGTTCCCTTATGTTTTCAGGCCAACCTTTCTAAACTTATGCTTGCTTTGTAAGTTTTTTATGGGAAGGTGTTATATTCACAGATATAACAATAAAAATATCTGTACTAATTGTACTATTCTGTTTCCAGCATACAGATAATTTTTTATATTTGGACTTAACTGATGATATATATATATATTGTTTGCAAAAAAATAAAATAAATGAGTAAAGAAATTAATTAATTTTTAAAAGTACTGCAATGGCAAATAATTCTAGTGCATGATGATACTTGTTCAAAGAAAAACAATGTAGTGGTAGTTCCATGAGAGTCATACAAGCATACATTACATACATTTACATTTATTCATTGAGCAGACGCTTTTATCCAAAGCGACTTACAAATGAGAATATCACAAGTCAGGTATGAAGAAAACCAGCTACACTGTAGAATTACAAAATCTGAACCTCCGCCCAGAAATGGTCCAGTATGCCAGAGTCAGTGACTGAATGCAAGCAGTTACAGGGAGCCAAAGGAGAGAAATGAGTAGTGAGTTCGCTTGAGCTGGTTGAATACAAGTCGGGATGCAGAGTTTTGAATTAGTTGTAGAGGCCAATGCATTACAGAGAACCAACGCATTACAATAATCAAGCCGGGATAGGAAGGAACGGGCAGTTTTGATAACATAATCAGAGTTTAAGGTGGGAGTCTATTGTGCAACCAAAGTTACGGACCGACTCGGTTGGAGAGATTGTGGAGCCATCAGTTTGTAAACTCAGGTCATGCTGGATTGAGAGTTTAGCTGGGATTATGAGAAGCTCTGTTTTTGCTAAATTTAATTTGAGAAGACAGGCCTTTATCCAAATAGATATGTCGGTGAGACAGGCAGATATCCGATTTGAAGCATAGAAAAGTATACGATGTACATAGTGGTTAACAGTAATAGCATATCACCATATGTTTGTTTTTGCACAGAATGGTTGAAAATGTGTGAATATCCATCCACTCATGCATTCACTATACTGAGCTTTTAACCTTAAAGGAACAGACAGGATTCACTATGTTCCCTGCAGACATGGTTCAATGTGTTTGGTGTGTAGAAACATCACTAGCCTGCCTGCACAGAAACTGCAGACCTCACAAAAAACATTTGTAACAAATTGAAAGTTTGATTATGAGCCAGGTCTTCTTTTCCAAAATGAGTGTCAGACCTCACAAATCCTCTTTTAACTAATTGAACACATATTCCCATGGACACACTTCATCCTGGAAAAATTTCCTTGAGCTGCGAATAACGCCTGATCTGTAACTCAGTAACTCTGTAAATTAAAAAAATTATACCTAAACATTACATTATCTGTATATAGGTGTTCTGCGCTGTTGATGCTGCTTGGCCGCTTAAGAGGGATGAGTTCCCACTGAGCCTTGGTCCTCCCAAGGTTTTTTCCTTAAAAACCAGCATACCACACCTCAGGTAGCAGGCCACAATTCTAGCCACAGAGTAAGCACCACCCATTGAAGCTGTCATTCAACCACAAAGCTAATATACAGTACTATTCAGCTGGAAGCTGTATGACTTTCTACACTTGACACAGCCTTAGCTCCTAAAGTATGATGACCAGCATAGGCAAGAAGAAAAATATAAGCAAGGGCTGTGCGCTGAAAATTGAACGACTTATATATATACTGTTGTTCCCCTTGAAAGATCACATTAACAATGCCATTGTCCCTGTGCAGATGCTCAAGAGCTTTAATAACTAAGATTAAGAACACAAATTATATAGAAGTAACATTGCTACACCTGCATCCAAATATGATGACAAAGCACAATGGTTTAACAACAAATATGCAGAGAAATAAATTGGCCACATTATGTAATTATAAACTAAAACACAGAGTATATAGAATAAAGTGCATCCATGGGATAAGTGGAGCTGATAAAATGGATAATTTGTAATTAAGTGGTTATGATATACTATAATTATATACTGACATGTCTATATCCATCCATCCATTATATTCCGCTTTATCCTCTATTAGGGTCGGGGGGGTTCCCCATGCCCATCCAGGGGAGAACGTTTCGGGCGCTGGGCAGATGCACCCAGGACAGGGCGCCAATCTATTGCTGGACAATAAGAAAATAAATTTAAAAATGAGCTAAAACAAACCAGCTAATTTTAAGTAACAATAAAAAATTAACACAGTAAAGAAAGTCATAGAAAGGTAAGTATAAAAATAAAAGCCATGCTCTCTCTGACAGCATGCATCTCTCTGGAATCCGGCTATGAAGAGTATACAAAACCGAGGCTTAAAAGCCCTGAGGTATAATTTCTTTTGGGGTAGGGAATGCAGGGTCAGCCCAGGTCCTTTCCTCAGAACAGAAGATTTAGGCCATAGATTTTGTCTATCTCCCAAAGGTCAAGAAAGTGTATTTTTTAAAAAGCCAGAACTGCGGTAAGATTGGAGGAAAGTACTTGTGTTGCTAGTGGATGGCATGAGGGCATTAACATTGTTGGTGGCTGGCACAAGCTTTAAGACCGTTGACTACAACAGATCCTCGTTCACAAAGCCAATTGTGGCCATAAACTAGGTAGTGGAAAAAAGGCCTGTTGTATTGTTAACCAAATTAAATAGTTTAGAAAAGGGTACTGAACACTGAATTACCTGGGCAGGGAGCTGAACAATCCCATGAGTCCCTAGTTTGGAGGTCCATTCTGTTACATCGTACCTAACAACAAGGAGGAGCTAGGGTCTACAGAGTAAACCTAAACAAACAAGTGTAAACCTACACAGAGCTACACAGGATTATAGGTCAAATTACAGAATAAATAGACCTAAACAAAGTTTTTTCGCCCAAACAGACAGGATACTAGCACAAACAAAGTATAGATAATTTGAATTAGATTGCTTACAGATTCCTTACACTTCACTTCCCTTTCTTCTTTAAATAAGGTATCCACATGAATCGTGGCTCACTGAGTAAGCATATGGGCCCCACCCAGCTGGCTGCAGTACCTGTTCAGGTGCTCAAACAATAAAGGAACTGTTCATGCTCATACTGAGGCATTACATCTAAACCACTGTTTCATCAGTACAGAAGCTGAGCAGCACCATTTTAAGGTTTCAGGATTATCACTTCTTTAATCTTATATGGATCTTCCAAAAATGCTACTTTATTGGATTATTGGGCTATCACTGTGTTTTTCAGGTAGGACATAAATGAATTTCTATTTATTCCAATAATTTAAGTAATGTGAAAGAAAATACAATTCTCAACAAAAAAAAAGATTCTAAAACATACAACTGTTAAACAGGAGTGATTTATTTTATTTTACATCTATACCTACAAGTATGCATTAAACATTTTGAAATGCTTGCATTTAAATAAAAGGAAAAATGAAATAAAAATTGCATAACTGAATTTTAGAATTAAATGAAAAACACAAAAATGCTTGAGTGACTGATTTGAGCACATTAAACACACAGACACACAGACACACCCACACACTTTTCACTTCTCTAAATCACTTTTTAGACACTTGTCTAATTTTTACGCAGTTCTTTATTTTTATTTTATACATTATAAGTACAAATTCTGGCCACTTAATAAAGTGTATAATAAAGTTATTACATGGTTATAATTTATGTTCTTGTTTTCTTTTTAGGTGTAATTTCACTTGACAATGTCAGTACAGCTCCAGAAGTCACAACAGAAAAAGTTTCAGCCTTTATTATTAGCATCAAAATCATGAACCGCATCTATAATGACTCCCTCAAGAATCACCAATCACTGGACTATAAAACACTAAGACAAGAGGTTGAAGATGTGGTAGGAAGCATTGATATTTCAAAACAAAGTTTAAGGATTAAGCATCCAGAAATTAACATTTTAATTGATTCCACAACAAAAACAGGATTTTTTATTTGTTTTAATCATATTTGTGCAAAATTCTATTAAATGCCAAAAAATGTTGCATTTAGTAACTTTTCCATAAAGTACTGGCAACTTTTGGAAGTTTGAATATATTACTTTGCAGTCTATTGGCTATAGCATTTGTTAATGTGTATTTATTGTGTATAAGATTGAGGTGTAATCTTTACTTTTCTGTTCAGTTTTCAAGTACTTATAGCCATACACCATCAGCTCAGTATCAAGACATTGCTGAGATGAATTTTAGGTAAATATGTTTTGAAATTAAATGAATAGTGCTACATAATTTATTTATAACTTTTATTATTTATTAATTCTGATATTATTATTTATTAATAAAATGTATCATTGTCATTTGGCTGAACTTTTTTATAATGAAAACAAATTTTGTTAATTTTACAGTAATGGATCTGTGATCGCCAATTCTACCGTGCTTTTTCGAACTAACAGGATCAATCAAGACACTTTGAGAGATATATTTCTGACTAATTATCAACAACATCCCTCTCTGATGCTCGATGTAAACATCAGCTATACAAAAGGTAAAATGTTTTGTACATACATACTTGTAGTTTGCTTTATTCATTGGGGTATTTTAATAGTGAACACCTTATACTAATGACCACAAAAAATTATATGCAGTACTATATGCAGAAAAAAATAACTAAACCTTAGTCATAAAACAGTCTAATACACCAGTACCAAAAAATAGTACTTTGATTTACTTGAATTTACATTTACATTTAGTAATTTACTTAAACTGTCCATATGATTTGTCTTTCATTCACAGACCTAGAACCCATTCCTGTTACACAGCCCTTTATGCAAAACATTTCTGACACTTTTTTTGAAGTGATTGCATCAAAGACCACAAATACCATTAAACCAAGCACCAAAGATTCATCTCTGACAAGCTCTGTGTCACCAGCAGTGCATGAGCATCAACCATCCACCAGTACTAGACACTCTACACCCAATGATGTACATAAAGCCACATTGTTCACCAGTACTAGCCACTCTACACCCAATGATGTACATAAAGCCACATTGTTCACCAGTACTAGCCACTCTACACCCAATGATGTACATACAGACACATTGTCCACCAGTACTAGCCACTCTACATCCAATGATGTACATAAAGACACATTGTTTACCAGTACTAGCCACTCTACACCCAATGATGTACATAAAGACACATTGTCAACCAGTACTAGCCACTCTACACCCAATGATGTACATACAGATACATTATCAACTAGGATAAGCCTCCCAACCAGTGAGTTTATACCTACTACAGTGCCACACCACTCTACTGAAAAACAATCCACATCCTATGGTCCTTTGGCCAGCTCTGAAGGAAAAGTAAGCCAAAAAACCATGAGCCCTGAAAGCTCAATATCAGAAGCAGAACAAGTTGTACCAGCCTGGGGCATTGCTATCTTGGTATTGGCAGCTATTATCCTCTTCTTCGTCTTGCTTCTCATCATTTTGCTGGTGAGCATCAAATAGACCTCCACATTCAGATATCAGCTGACCTGTACAGAACTGTAGTAGTAGTAATAGTATGCATTTTAAGTATATATTGCCTAGCTTTTCTATGCTTTGGAACACTGTGAATATAAAGATGAAAAGTATGTGATATGTCATCAAAAAAAAACTGATGTTATCATTTTTTGTGTGATATATTTACTAGCTTATTAGTGTCGAGCACATTGATGTGCTCTTTTTATATAATAAACATTGTGGGTCTGGCAGTAAAGTTTGATTGTAATGAAATGGAAAATAAAGCGTGCTCCTCCTCACAGTTGCTGTGTTGGTGTTGTTGGTGGAGACAGCGTGGGTTCATGAGCATCTCTGATCCAGAGCCTATAGCCTATTATAACCCAGACATACCTTTGTACTCCACTCACAGCACGTTTGACTCGCACAACGGCAAGTCAGTGGTGAGTGAATCTCTGTCTCGGTTCTATGTAAAGTGTACTTAATTGATTTTTTTATTAATACACAAAAATGAAGTTCATCATGGTAATGAAAGGAAAACCATCCCTTTATTTTCATGCTTTTTTACCATTTAATTTGTTTATTAATAAAAATTGTCACCAATTTATAAAAGCATACAAATACAAACAAATAAATTTCAACATTAGTCAAAAAAAATTAAAGAGCCATTAAGATAGCCTTTACTAAAATTAATGTCCCAGCAACCCAATACCAGACCTTTTGATACTAATAGCCACATCAACAATTACAATTTTTGACACAATTACAAAATCACTGAGTAAGTATGACTATTAAGAAATGGTGTCAAGGAAAAGTAATGTTGCCTGGTCTTTTTGCATGATGACATGTTTGGAAAGACATCAAAATCCAGACCTCAACATAACTGAAATTTTCATGAAATGAAAGATTTCATGAATGAAATCTTAAGGGAGATTATCATTACTACATATTCAATGATGATGTCAAAATCAATTTTTGTTAACCTTGTTTTTTTTTTGTTCAAGCAGACACTTATTCAAACTTAGCTGCAGTATGTGCACATAAGGCAATTTAGAAGTTGTAAATTTTTATTTGAATAATTATTTTTGGTAAATAGTTACTTGCTTAACATTCTTGAGATGTCATTAAAAAAAACTTAAACTATTATCTGTTCAGTGGGCTGTAACCATAAAATTTTATTTGTGGAAAGAGCACAGTAGAACTAGGGAGGAGGTGGGAGGCGGAGCTGACGACAACGATGTAGGTTAATTGTATCTAATTTATGTCCACATATATATATATACATGGCTGTCGAATATATACTGTATATTCGACAGCCATGGACAACATATATTTATTTATATATTTGCATGTATCTCTGGATAAAAGCACGAACTAAATGTCTAGGTGTGATGTAAATTAAATATGTATATGGAATTTATTTTTGGATTTAAATTTAACTCTGATATTTTGTAAATGTAACAGCAGTCACCTGCATTTCCTCCTCCGTATCTTGGTAAAACTTATGCCAGGCAGCATTAGTCCCATTCCCTTCACCTATATAAGCTTCGTTTTGTGTCCAGTCAGCTTTGACATGGAAACCTGAGGCGTGGGAAACTCTACTCCTGCACTGAGCCTCTCTTCCCTGCATCTACTCTGGAGCTGATTCTTTATCAGACCCTTTACTGTCTTCAGTTCAAACCCACTTCAAAATGCTTAAAGCCCATGGAATGAACCTTGCCCTCATATTGTGGTGTTCATTTCCAAGCTTGCCACTTAATGAATTGAAAGCAACTAACAATTTCCTAAAGAATCATTTAACCCATAATTATATCTCATTACCTGTTACTTATTAAGGCATACCAAAATCTCAGCCAAAAGTTTTAGTTATAAAAGATTTTAATGTTTCAAAATGAAAAGATAATTCATTAACAGGTCCAGATGCTTGATGTATGGATTTTGAAATAAACGTTGTTTACCAATTCTATTATATAAAAAAAATCCTGCATGATTACAGATTCCATGAATATAAGTAAATAGTTATGTGATTTCTAGTCTTAGTGCACAATAGCGCCAGTTCTCATACACAAAGAGACCATTGATGAGCTGTAAAAAAGGCTGTTTGGTATTTGAACCACAACAGGTTCTCACACAGCAGCTTTTCAGAAAGGTCTGTTATAAAATATTTTTTGGCTTAATATATCTTAATTCAGTAAATCAAATGAAAAGCAGTTAGAATATTACAAAGGTAACAAATTAGTATTTATTTACCTCTTAACTTAACAATAAAATTGCTTTAATTAACAGGACTCAGAAGCGCTTCCCAAAAACCAGACTGGGATGCGCACAGTGAACAAGTGAGGCTACAAGGAATGCTTATGAGAACTACAATGATGAACTAAAAATTTGAAACAATCTCACAATTCACTCCTGATTGCTCATTAACTACAGGCTCAGGTTCTCTGTTTAATTTCCACTTCTTCTGTCTTTTTTTTCATGTTATGCCTCAAATACAGCTTTACACATGAAACCATGTGAAAAAATAACCTTTTATCTGATGTGCAGCAGGGATTTTATTATATTCATTTTAAATTGTTTTCAATTTAAAATATTCATTTATGCTGTTACTACTGTTATGATTATGTTCTCTAACTCGATTCAGTTAATTTTAAAGTGGACTATGGTTTATTGCAGTTGCAAAAAATGTCGAATTAAAACAATTATTTTTAGTGGCTTTCTGCCCAAGACAGAAGAATGTTTACAATATTTATTTTTGTAATGCAAATAATCTTTTGGAGAAAATATGGATGAAGTCAAACTCTCTAATTAAACTGTGCTAAATCAAAGTGGGCTCAAAGACAACAAAGTGAGTCAGTATACATTTCACCCCAGCCCCTGGGGTCACTGCTTCCTGAGACTATTGTATTAATAAAAGGTACCTTTGTGTTGTGGAAAACAACTAGGTAATTCTCTTCCAATTGTCAAAAGAAAAAGAGAGAATGTAGCCAGCATGATTAAGTCAAGCTTTTTGTATTGTAATTTTCCTAATTAAATTGTTAGAATAAAAAAAAAAAGGAACATGACTTATAAAGCTAATAACTGCTTTTAAATACACAAGAATCAGCTAAATAAAAAATGTGAACATTGTGCTCAAAGACAGTTGCACCTGCACATTCCCCAGAAAATGTAAGTATACCACTAATTACATGGCACAGAAGTATGCAATTATACTGTCAAAAGCACACATTTCTATCTCTTAGAAGTTTAACTAATCTGCGTTTAAAGTTTCATCATAGTATAGAAGTTAAAATGTGACATATTTACCCAAAACAACAACACACATTACTTTTTCTGTAGAACATTTCTTCCAGTATAAACATAGTACTGCTACTACACAAAGTAGTAGTAGTACAATAATCCAAATATTACAGATAATAATGACAATTGGAGGGCAGTGAAGCAATTAAGAATGAATAATGGACAAATAAAATAAAATGTACAATACTGTAGTTAACATTTGTATGTATATATGTATGTAAAAGTGTCAACAGTGTCTAGTATTAAAGTGTCTAGTAGTGGAGTTCATCTAACGTGACCATAGTGCCAAAAAAAAACCCCACATTTTTATTATTTTTTTATATTGCTGTTTCATTTTAAGGTTAATGTGTTACTAAGAAATCTTTTTTAACTTATTTGTTTCCTTATTTATTCAGTACCTATTAATTTCTCAAATATAAAAGAATGGCTTTGCCTGCGTTTGCACACTGATTTTTGGGAGTGGTTAGAAAGTGTGTCAACAAAGCCTGTGTCAGTGCAATTGTTTAATGAGAACCATGGCCACTCCTAAATAGATTATTAAATAACTATTAGTCAAGATAGGTGATATTGTATTATACAAATACACATAGTCTAACTGGTTATGGTGTTGAGTGAAAGTTTCTGAACCTTGAGGAATAATTTTCAGCTGACTTTGCTGTCAAATTTATACATAAACATCCTCTAAGCTACCTCTTAAAGCTATCCAAAAATTCTCCAAAATGGTGTAAGAAAAGATAAGTTATACAAACTTAAAGTCATTGGTGCTATAGGTAGTTTAAAAAGATACATAATCATGGGTTGTACATTAATACATTATTTCTCCATATTTGTTAAATGATTAATGACACTGTGCAATTTGGCATGTGTTATTGTTCATATTAAATTTTATTAACTTAAATCGAAACTCCCGGACAAGCGGAAGATAATGGATGGATGGATGGATGGATAAATCGAAACCTTATGATGAGCCTACATGAACCTGTAAAACTTAATGAGGATGGTTGTTATAAGATGCAAGCTTTTGCTGTCAAGAAACAAAACACTTATTACAAAACTTTTGTAGAAACCAAAGCAGAGATTGGCAAAACAATTCTGAGGCGTGATTCAATAGCACAAAAATGGCGATGCTGTTATGTAACCTCTTCCTACTAAAATTATGGTGGACTGGATATCAAGGATTCATAAAATACCAACACATATAATTTAAAATGTGTGTTGCATTTGAAATGAATGACTGCATTAGCCAGCAGGATTAAAAAGGACCACTGTAAATCTTTTAGCAAGATAATGATTCAAGTCACACTTTAGAATTAACACATGAAAGTACACTCAGGATATGCAAAGAGGATGTGAGCTAGTTAAAATCTTTTAAACATTTTGTGGAGTCACAACTGAAAACATCACACTTATCAGGACAACAGCTGCTCCATCTGCAGTTTGCCTTATGGAAAATCAGGTCAGTAAATGACGATCATGATGGAACTATTCTACATCTTATAACATTTGACTGGATTATATGTTGAAACACATAGCTGAAGTCCACAAAGAGGACAAACACAGCTTTTCCAAACACACCACTTTCCTTTTGCCATTTTTTGTCTGCTACAGGAAGCTAACGGTATACAGATAACAAAAAAATGTGTCCACTTCCCAATACTCTTTTTTTTTTCTACACCAGTGTTTAGAAACACTTTAATAGACCCACCTGTAAAGCTGCTGAAATTTACAGATATCACTTTGGTCTTAAGACTCATTCAAGATGGCAACTATTGGCAGAGGGATAAAAGACTCTGATGCAGTTAGAAAAATACCTCACAATAGTTAGCAACCATGTGTGAGCTATGGTAACCTTAAACACTTAAACTGGCAGAACAGCATTCATACCATTGTTAATCAGGACCAGTACTGGATTTTTTTCTTTATCCAATGTTGTCTTTTAAACATTACCACACATATGTTTTATGTAGTGTTTATGTTGTACATAAAACATACATACATATTATATATATATCCATGATCTTCCGCTTTATCCTACATTTGGGTCGCGGGGGGTTTCCCCATGCCCATCCAGGGGAGAACGTTTTAGGCGCAGGGCAGATACACCCAGGACAGGGCAATCGATCGCTGGGTACACACTCACTCACACAGACACTCACGAACGTTTGAATCCGAAAGTCCTGGAAAGATAATATGAGGGGAAAAAAAAGGGAGGCTACATGTGGCGTTACACATTGCAGTGCCAATCATTTTGACACAGATTTTATCAAATTGTTTATTTTATGATAAGATTTGGCAAATGTCTTAAATAAAAGGAAGTATACAGTTTTCTTACATTCATCAGAAAAGGTGTGACATTATTAGTAGAGGCAAGTTCTATGTTAATCTAAGAAGTTTAAATAATTTTGATTAATTACACTAAAATATAAATTGCAAATCAGGAGCATAAATTACTTTCGAGCTTTAAAAAATTCAAAGAATTACACAACACCTTACAATTCTGAAAAGTTGGCTAAAGTTTTATCCTATAACCTGAGAATCTCGTACATTTATCAAATTTTCTTTGCAAATATTGTTTTCAGACAATCCCAGACAT
>JAFMOD010001540.1:387670-450917 GCA_019802435.1 Corydoras maculifer
AAAAATTACCATGCTGTCTGATGTAAGTGATTAGAAAAAAACATTTATGACAAACCTAAATAACAACATTCACGCAGTTTTTATAAACAATTAGCTTTTATCATTTATTTAAACAAATTCAGTAAAAAAAATCCAATGTCCAGATGTTAGACTTAACTTGCAAGCTCTCCCTTGTTCTTAGCATTAAAACTTTATATCTTGTTACTCACAACTGACAGAAATGTACATAATTATTATGCAGGCCTTGTTTAATTAACATGAACAATAAATCGATACAGTTGAAGCAGCTTCACAGATCCAAACTCAAACAAATGCAGTGGTTAACTTTTTTCACTGTGGGTTTTTTGAGTATTTAGCCAAAGCTCCAAAGCATACTTCGTTCCAGTACTGACCCGTTCTACATCCTCTCCCAAAGCTGGAGCCTGGTTACAAAACACTGACGCAGGCATTGTGGACTCACACAGCTCACCCTCTGGAGACACCTCAGTGACGCTATTGAACATGATAAGCATCAATGGTTACAATACTAGAACCATGTAATATGCACTTGTTGTACTATTAGCACCGTTACATATACATACATATCAAAAAAATACTATAGTTAGACTATTGTTCATATTAGCGATTTTCCGAGCCCAGGGTACTTAATGTTTGCTACAGATCCTGTTTAACTCACCAGGAGTCCTCCTTTAAGCAGTGAAATTAGTTAAATCAGTTACATTCAGCCACCATCCCGGTGAATGTTTAATACTCACCAAAGTAACTTGCTTTTAATTTGCCGATTTTCAAGGATATTGATTATTTGAAATGGGGAAAAAAATCATGGCACAAGTAACAATAACTTTGTTAAGATGATGTGTGTCGGCAAAGGTGTTTGTTCTTCAGTTTGTGTATAGAGACAAAACATTGCCCTTCACAGACATGCAATAGTAACCCAGTCAGCAGGAACTCCAGCTCTCACACCGACAGCCATTGATGCCAAACTGGTGGCAAAAAAAAGATGGGCCAGTTGATATAGGAGCATTCCTACTGCTTTATAAGTTACCAGCAGAGGTCTGGGTTGCTCAGTTACTTCACCCAAAAAGCTGCCAAGCAGCCAACATGCTGGAGTTCCTGGACCTCTGACACACAATCCTATGGTTCACTGCCAAAGCAACAACACCCGTGGCTTTGCACTGGCATTTAATATTGCTGAATCATTGAATCTTTACTACAGGTGTTTTAAAAAATGTCTACTGTTATGATCTAAAGTTGATTCAGCTGGACTATTTAAGGAATAAAAATGTGATGTGGGAATAAAATGTCTGATATCAGAATATACAGAATATATTTTTTTTCTGACAACACAGGCCTATTACAGGACATGCTAGAATTCATACATAAGCCTTTGTGTTGTGCTACAGGACTCTTTAGAGAATGGTTGAATTCTACGGTCATCATTACAACATCTTGTATATAATAAAAGCTCTATAAATTCTATTCTCAATGATAAAGACAGTTTAATAAAATGTTCAAGTGTGTTGCTGCATTGGACAAGCAATATTAAGCTATACAATTTTTAAGGAGGTGGTAAATACATACACAGGATACTACAATCCTGTGAGTATTTTAATATTCAGTAAATTAAAAACTTTTCAATATTCTAACAGTTTCCACAATAGCTATAAAGGTACAGAACTGCTTCTTCTATAACTGTTGCAAATGACACAACTGAAAGGGAAAAGATGGTCTGCATACCTGACGAAAGGAGAAAGATCAGCAGGTATATTGTCAGATCCGTCCTCTCCATCCACAGCAGATACAATTGCCTTCACCAAGTCTGCATCAAGCCACGCACAAGCACTCACTTCAGCAGGCTCTGGTCTCAGGTGTTCCTAAGGAAAATTAGATATTGAACGAAGTCTGAAACCGAGAACATTATTTTGTATATTTGTAAATTACCTGTAGTTGCAGATGTGTAAGGTGAGTGGAGAGAAATATATAGCTGACAATGTGATGCCTCTGTGGCAGTCCTCGGGGCAGCATGGGTGGATACACTGACTGTAGCATATACAAAATAAGTAAAGATAAGATAAGATATGCCTTTATTGGTCCCACAATGGTGAAATTCACATTCTCAGCAGCAAAGTGACAGTGATTGTGAAAGTTAAAACATTTTATCTAATATATCTACTAAGAGAAGTATTTTATAAAAAGAAAACATAATAGAAATCAGTAGGTAACATGTCAGACAAAGAGTGGTCCAAAATAACCCATATGAACAATAACTTTAGGAGTTTGTGTACCCTGCCCGAATTAGGGTCCAGCCCGAACATGGTTTCCTCCTTACACGGACTCATCATCTGTGGGAGAGGCAGTAATAGGAGTTTGGTGCATTGTGAATCAGGCAGAGGCCGGAGGCCAATTTAAACCCGAGCAGTGTTCAGTTGTTGAATTTTGTGCAAATCATGGTCTGTCAATCACGAACACCATGTTTGAGCATAAGGGTGTCCATAAGTGCACATGGCGACAGGACACCCTTTGATCAACTTTGTAGTTGTGTCATTTGACTCGCAGCCATGTGTTTTGGACACTCGTATTAAGAGAAGAGGTAAGCGGTCAACTGATCACCACCTGGTGGTGGGTTGGATCAGGTGGCGGGGGAAGATGCCGGTCAGACCTGGCAGACCCAAACGTATAGTGTGGTTGACTGGAAATGTCTGGCAGAAGAACCAGTCAGCCAGATGTTCAACTCTCCCCTCCCTCAGAGCTTCTTACTAGAGCACTAACATGGTATAATTCTGGAGGAATTATATCTCCAACAGGTGGCTGGGGAGCAGGAGGTCTGGGCCTCTCTACTTGGGTTGCTTCCCCCGCGACCCGAACCCCAGACAAGCGGAAGATAATGGATGGATGGATGGATAGAAATCAGTATATACAAAATTCAATAAAATAAACTGCTCTATTATGTACATGACATATAATACAGAGAGGAGGCAATAGAAAAAATAACTAAAAAGATTGCACATATAATCGAATGAAGAAGTTATTGCGAAATACAACAGATTGTTCAGCAAAAAATTATTGTATGGGGTTGGATTCATTGTTCATAAGAGTTGCTAGCTTGTTTAGCATCCTACTATCTCCCACCACCAGGGTCTACGGGTTCCCCAGGAGATATCTGATCTTCTTAATGAGTTTGTCCAGTCTGGTCCTTTCTGCATTTGTAATAATGCTGCCCCAGTGAACCACTCCATAAAATACGCAAAAAAGGTCAAAAAAGGTCTTCAGAAGTGGCCCCTGCAGCACAAAAGACCTTAGCACTCAGCACTCAGCAGACACTGGAGTATGATATTATAAAAGCTAATGAAAGAGTATAAAGTTTATGTAGTTTAGTGCGAACAATTAATTTAACTAAAAGAAACACCTGAAATGTTTGTAGATTTCTTATTTAATGTAGATGTTAGCTGATTTGACTGATTTTTGCCTCCAGGTCTATAAATTTTAGAAGGAGTTAGCATTATGAGCTCACCTCCCACAGGCCAAGCAACTGAGAGGAGGTGATATCTTCAGGGTTAAGCCTCAGCCCTGTCTCCTCCTTAAGCTCTCTCAGCCCTGCATCCAACAACTAAAACAAAACAGATGAAAACAACTGAAGCCAGTAATTATGCATGCAAAGTTTACCCCGGTAATCTTTAACAATTTTATTAACAATGTATATGTTAATTAATGTATTACCAATAGGAAGACAATGGAAGAATGCACCTCAACATCAATGCAGGAGTTAATATATTACCTTTTCATTTAGTTCCAGATAACCGCCTGCAAAAGAATCAATTAGTTGTCAGTGACATCTTAACAATCTTGTCATGTGTTAACAATTTGAACAGCATGTGAAATGTTCATGGCTTTCTGAATACATAGATATGCAATAAGATTCAGACAGAGGGAAGATTTAGGCAGAGGGTTAGTTATTTTGAGCTTAAATTCCAAAAAAAAAAAACTCAAAAATATGATAGACGGATAGCACAAATATAAATACCAGGGGGTTAATACATTGCTTAATTTAATTTTATACTTCATATATATTATTTACATTTTCACAGTCTGGATGTTTTAACTACATGTATATACACTCATTAGTCTTCCTTGTCTTAGCATCTTGTCTACACTCATTGTTCAATTTAAAGTTCTACAATTACAGAGAGTAAATTATCTTTTTCTCTGCATATTTTATTAGTCTCATTCTCTCTTTCTCTAATCTTTTGTACCACAATAGGACCACCACAGAGCAGATCTTATTTGGTTGATGGATGATTTTCAGCACTGCAATAGTGGTGTAATAGTGTGTTGGACTGTTATGACTAGATCAGACATAGTGGTGCTACATCTAACTTATTTCTCCACCTAGTGGGTATAAAATCAGAAACAGTAGATCACCTATTGCTGCACAATGACTGGAAAGTCATGATATAATTCTCCAGCTATGTTTGTAGGGTTGAATGAATAAAAACGCAATAATTTCAAGTTGTCTTTTTTAAAAAGCGTGTGGAAAAACAGTCATCAAGAATTTTAGGCCAAGGTTTTGCTGTAGGGTTAATGTCAGTGATTTCACGATGCAATGTCACTATATTTTTTATTGTCCTGGAGAAAACAAGCACAACCCAGCTGTAGATACTTGACAGAGGAAAGATTTTAATTTTAAATCCCCCAGTACATAATTTCATCCCAGTTGCCTAGTACATGAGGGGTGTGCAAACACAAATTTGTCATACTGACAAATGACCTTGTTTTCTGTCTCATGCTACATTACATCATCAGAGTAAATTATTGATGACGAAACATTGAAAAAAAGTAATAACATGAGGTACAGAAACCTTACAAAATGACATGTTTTCTTGTTAGTATAAAAGAGCTTTAAAATTATTTTAAGTAAATAAGTAAATCCACAAAAGGTCTTCAGTTTCTTCCCTACAGTTTAGTTTCTGAAAGCGGGTCTGCAGCCGCACACTCACCGGGTGGTACCCAGACGTTTGGGAAAATCCTTAAAGAAGAGGTCCGTCTGGTCAACAACAGCTTCCGATTGGCTGACACCAAAAGTATGGCCACACCCACATCAACGCCTCGACTACGTGTATGCGGAGGAATAGAAGCCGCTTCTGAAGAAGAAAGCAATTTGATTGGGCAGAACGGCGCCCTCTAGAGGCACACAATGAGTTTCATTAAAAAACGCAATAAATCTCTTGTGGAAAAGTGTATCAAGGAGAAGTATATTGTACATATTAAAACCGTATACGTTGTTTTATTTTATAGCTAACAAGATTTACGAACTTCCTTGATTTATTATAGAGTTAAAAAATATACTTAAAGTATGGTGGCATGGTGTCTCTTAGCACTATGAATCCAGGTTCGAATCCCAATAAGAGTGAAGTTTCCATGTAAAGTTTTCCTCCGGGTTCTCCGGTTTGCTTCCACAGTCCAAAAACATGGATCAAGGCAAATTGAATGCTCCAAATTGCCCCATATATTATAGTTTGTGTGAGTGTGTTTTTTTAGCGATAGCTTGGCACCTTGTCCTGGGTGTATCTATAATTATCTTCTGCTAGGGTCACGAGGGGTTCCCCATGACCATCCAGAAGAGGACGCTTCGGGCGCTGGGCAGATACACCCAGGACAAGGCGCCAATCTATCGCTAAAAACACACTCACTCACACAAACTATAATATATGGGGCAATTTGAAGCATTCACTTTACCTTGATCCATGTTTTTGGACTGTGGGAGCAAACCGGAGAACCCGGAGGAAAGCCACGTATTATAATGAATACTTGAAGTAGTTCATTTTATTACACTCTGGACCACTGTTATTTACAAATCTGTGTAAATGTTTATCCGCAACTTTTACTAAAATATTACAAGAACTGAAATACGTTTTTTTAATTAAAGCGTTTAAACCTTAACCACATTAAGGCTGACGTAACGACGCAGCTCGCGGTGACGTAAGGAGTGATAACAGCTAACCTTAAGCGGCACACCCTCTTCATGGCTGCCCTTCGATAAAATAAAGCGATTCATTTCCAGAGAAACTTTCACAGTCGCTTGATCGTCAAGATTTTCCGTGAAATATCCGGTGACGCTCTAAAAACAGCACGACATGATGTCACCGTATTTAGTCAGTTTGTGAGAGAGCAGTGTTGGATGACAGTGCGCAGCTGACCTGCACAAACAGAGCACACTGCGGCGGGGACTTGTTATTACTCAGATGCACCAGGATCCTGCGCACCTTCTCCATCAGCTCTCAGCAGCGACAACAGCACACTCACAACAACAGTGTACACAAACCTGGTACAAAGAATTTACCACTGTAAGATTTTTATAATAAAAAAGTAAAGTAAAACTCATGATGAGTTGAATAGTTCAGGGAACAGAGAAAATGACTTTTTAATGAATGAGCCGTAGCTCAGTGGTTAGGGTGTTGGGCTATCAATCAGAAGGTTGGGGGTTCAAATCCCAGGTCCACTGAAGTTACCAGTGTGGGCCCTTGAGCAAGACCCTTAACCCTCATTGTGATGTTGTGATTAACCCTGTGCTCACCTTGAAAGTCGCTTTGGATAAATGCATCCAATAAATGACCATATGTATTGTAAATGTAATGAATGAGCATGGGAAAGAGTATGAATGTCCGTTTGCAGGGTGAGCAGAAAGTTTCGAATAATGGGACAGTCAACAAGAACATGTCATAAATTCATACCCCTGAGGGTGGCAGAAAGCAGGACCAGGTGGGGTAGAAGATAGAGATGTTTTGGTCAACGTACTCATGAGAAAAAAGACTGTTGTCTGGAGGGCGTGCAAACGCAGAAGAAGCAGGTCACGCCCTCCTGAAGGACTTAAATGGACGAAGTAGAGGACTTCGGGCAGAGCTCTCGGGGATAGAAACGAGTTAGCGTTAGAGCTATCGTTCATATTTTATATTGTTTGGTATTTTACACGGGGGGGGGGGGGGGGGGGGGGGGGGGGGGGGGGGGGGGGGGGGGGGGGGGGGGGGGGGGGGGGGGGGGGGGGGGGGGGGGGGGGGGGGGGGGGGGGGGGCCTCCGGGTTCTCCGGTTTCCTCCCACAGTCCAAAAACATGGAACAAGTTAATTGAATTCTCAAAATTGCCCCTATAGAGTGTGTCTGTGTGAGTGAGTGTGTGCCCAGCGATGGATTGGCGCCCTGTCCTGGGTCTATCTGCCCAGCGCCCGAGATGTTCTCCCCTGGATGGGCATGGGGAACCCCCCCGCGACCCTAATAGAGGATAAGCGGAAGATAATGAATGAATGAATGAATGGTATTTTACACTGTCTATTCACTGAAACGCATTAAATACTTTTGGAACGAAACCGCCGACTTCTGACCGTTTTTTAAGAAACTTAACACCACTAACCTGGGTGTCAACGCAGACCTGCCGACATCAAATAACACCATCAGTATAGGGCAAATAATTCATACCGTGATTGCACCGTAACTAAGAAATAAGCTATGATTCTGCCTTGCCAATGGTAGAAAAAATACAAGTCATATAAAATGTCCGACGTTTTTTCAAAATAAAAGTAAAGTAACAACAACAAACCGTGTGTAAAATGACCTTACCTTCACTGGATGTGTTACTCAGGGGCTGGTAATATATAATACTTTTAATGTTAACTCACTCATTCATTATCTCCCGCTATATCCTCTATTAGGGTCGCGGTGAGGTTCCCCATGCCCATCCAGGGGAGAACGTCTTGGGCGCTGGGCAGATAGACCCAGGACAGGGTGCCAATTCATCGCTGGACACACACTCACTCACACAGACACACTCTATATGGGGCAATTTTAAGAATTCAATTGACTTGATCCATGTTTTTGGACTGTGGGAGGAAACCGGAGAACCCAGAGGAAACCCACATGGACACGGGGAGAACATGGAAACTCCACCCAGATGGGGATTCGAACCGGGAATCCCTAGCGCTGAGAGGCGAACGTGCTAACCACTAAGCCACCATGCGGCCCGAGTTAACTGGTTCAACTAATTTTGTGATTTTTAATTAATAAATAATTTATAATACAAATAATTGCCTAATATGAGATCTTGTCCTCCTATTTCGTTTTAAGGAATAAATAAAAATATATAGGGCAGCACGGTGGCTTAGTGGTTAGCATGTTCACCTCTCAGCGCTAGGGAATCCCAGTTTGAATCCAAATCTGGGTGGAGTTTCCATGTTCTCCCTGTGTCTGTGTGGGTTTCCTCCAGGTTCTCCAGTTTCCTCCAACAGTCCAAAAACATGGATCAAAGTCAGTTGAATTCTCCAAATTGCCCCATATAGAGTGTGTTTGTGTGTATGTCTGTGTGAGTGAGTGTGTGCCCAGCGAGGGATTGGCTCGAACGTTCTCCCCTGGATGGGCATGGGGAACCCCTCACGACCCTACTAGAGGATAAAGCGGAAGATGGATAAACGGTGGTTTTGGGAAACCTAAACATGTGGTTTCTAGTTACTTCAGTTTCTACAAGGCTTTGAAAAGTGTCCTTGGGAATTTTTGTTTATATATTCAGAACAGAATTTGGGAGGTCAGGCATGGATGCTGCGTAATAAATTAAATCAATCACCAAAAAAAAAAAAAAAAAAAACACAGGTTCATTATTAGCATGTCCACATAGACCCCACAAGGCTTCTTTTTTTACTTTTCAGCTGTTAGATGTTTTAAGACAGCAATCTAAAATATTACACAGGGCAACCAGTACTGTAATGAGGCAAATTCATGTTGAATAGAATGTATGATAGATTGAATGAACTAAGCTATCATGGGTATCTTCGCTGACATTTTTTTTCTGCAATTTAACTTTCAGAGTCAAATTTGGGTTTTATTGCAGAAATCAGTGGGCAATAATAATTCTAGCTGTTGACTATAAAAGCAACAACTGTCAGTAAATAAGGTACTGATGTATGTTTGTTTTTAACCTTAATGAAAAAGCTATTAAACACATACAATTACATTAGTAGTTATACTGAAAGAAGATAATTGTTTTGCCTTTTATTTCTAAGTATCAATTATCAGTAAACACACATGAAACTGCCTACATCACTCTATTACTACATATAAAGATGATGTAGAATACAGGCAAAATGTAAATCTTAACATGCTCTTGTAAAGGCAATGACACACTGACACAAACAGTACTGTGAATTGATAACACATGCTTCCACATGAGATGTTTACAAAACTGGCTGAGCCCTTGTGGAAGCTTTAACCATGTTTTGATTTAGTGTCCATTATTTTGGTCACAGGTGGTGGCACTTACAGAGTTGGCAGTCATCATAGCTTTCCTGAAGTATCAGTAAATATAAAACAAGATGACAAAAAAGCCAAGCAATGCCAGGCATATGCCGATGTTAACTCGTCAGTGATTTTAACATATGTCTTCATTATAAACATTTTCAGTGTACACTAGGCAATATTTATCAAGATTTCATTCTTACATTATATCATTTAAATGTAAAATGTGAATTGGATATATTCGTACAAATACAAGGTCATTGCTTTTATCTATGTTAAAATGTAGGTCCAAACTTGATCTCCAGGTTCGTTAAATGTAATTATTTATAGGTTTTTAATTCTTATACAGTTTAAGGGTCTGGGTCTTCAAACTTGATAAATGTTGCATAGTAGATTTCTATTATGCAGTTATTTAGTTTATGACTCGACTGGTGTTTCATGCAAATGATGTCTACTGCACTACAGGAAGACTGTCTTTAATAAAAAGTGCCCATATGTACTATCTTTTACCTCTCAACTCATACTTCTATGTTTTACAAGCTATTGTTGAAAAACAAAGACAAATTATAACAACAATTAGACTTATTAAACATAGTTTAGCATTTCAGGATAGAGTTTACATTAATTCAGAGTTCACCTTAATTCAGCAGGTCACTGTCGACAGTATAATAGATTTAGTCATGCAAACAAACAATTTTCTATTAGTGCAAAATAAAGAGATTCTATAAGCTATTTAGCTAAGCTTTGAACTTTCATTTCACAGCCTGAAAGTGAGAAAACAGCCAGTTATCGGCGTAGAAAGTATTTACACCGTCACAAAACTTGTTTTTTTATCTGAGCTTGTGAGTTATTTGGAGGTGAAACAGTCATGTTGTTAGATTATCTGAAACTGTGCTAAAACATTTGACTGTGTTCTGTAAGTTTTTTTGTCAGTTCCCAGTATGGTTAGAAGCCTTGACCAGTCCTCCAGTTTCATAATGCGGATTTGCAGTAGAGTTTGGAATTGGTGTCACCTCCTGTGAACATTTCATTCAGTTAGTTTGCCAAGTTTTACAGACATCCAGTGAAAGAGCTACAGCATATACTTACCTTAATTGCACTCACTGACAAGGCGTACACTCCAAACAGTGCCACCACTAAGCCAATGACACACACCAGTACTAGAGAGCAAATCAAAGTGCCTAAAATGCCATTCACCAAGAACTGCAGATAAAGTAAGATAAGATGATATAAGATTTTCAAATTGTACTCTGTATGTAAGCAACATATATCTGACACTATCTTAACATAGATCTTTGACATAAAATCAGATGTCATAATTTGTCAGATGCTCAGAGCTTTACTGAAAAATGTTACACTTTAATGAAAAATGCCAAATCCATTCTCGGTAGTGGCCTGACAAGAAGAGGCCTTTTCCCAAGTTAAGACATTTTATCTTATTTGAAATACAAAACTCCCAAACCAAAAAATGTTAGATAATATGGACAGTAATAACCTTACTAAATGTTAAAGCAGAATATATAACTCACCTCCTTATGCCCCCCTTTCTCTCCTTCTCCACAGCAAGCCCAAACTGAATGGAGTGGATCACAACACCACTGAAACAAGCAGGGCAGAGCCTGGAGTCACACCTTTCTCAAAGGTGATTCATGACTATGAAATTCCTCTACTGCCTAACTCTTTATTCAGTTGCAAATGTAGTTAATACATTTGAGAACTGCATCGCAAGAGCTACTCCTGATGTTCCTACTATATACTATACTGTATCATATCACATTTCACTACCTAACTACCAGTGCTGGACTAAAGCCCTAAGTCAGAGATCAAATGAACAGGCATGGCACATTTTTCAAGTAATCAATGTTAAAATCATTCAAGATTCATGTTTTGAAATTTACTGAATTGAAAGTCCCTTCGGTATAACATTTTCCAGTTTGAGCATCTCACATTTTATTTAAACTTTCATTTACACCAACACTTCATGATCAAAAGTATGTGGACACCTCACTCATATATATGAGTTAGAGTTTTGAATAATATACATATTTCACAGCCAATATCTCCAATCATTCCAAATGTGACCAGCAGTTCCTGCTCATTCATCTCAATAAAACATTTTTATAGCTCCTTTGGTGCACTGGGCCACAGTCAAGCAGAAAATTACAAACTGTTGTCAGAAACATAATATCAAATAATTATGCAAAAAGTATTATGTGAACAGTAATATGGTGATCGGTTTTCTTTCCGACTCGCCTGATAAGTTGAATTAAGAAGTATCCACACACATTTGGACAAATAGAATTTTATGTACACATTAACATTACATATTAATACATATACAACACATGAGGTCTATGATTGCTCTTTAAATCAAAAGATACAGGTAAATGTTTCATACTTTTACCATCACTGTTAAATCATTACTACTAAAAGTGTATTGCAGCATTAAATTAGGAAAATGATTAAACATACAAGTTCAGTTGTTTACCTCAGTGTCTCTGTAATAGTAGGATTCTCCACGGAAAGGTACATGTCTGGCTATCAGACCGAATCCAACAATATCAAATGCTGCCGTCAGCAGCTGCAAAACAATGCTTGTACCCACCTGTAAAATTATAAAATGAAATCAGAAAACAATGGTTATGTCATACACTGCTCAACACTGACAGGTTTTGATCTTTAGGCTGACTGTAACTTTAAAGATTGTCCATATGTTAGATGACCCAGAAATACTTAATTGTTAACTTAAAAAAAAAACTTTGCAAAAACAATAATTTTATATGCAAATTGCCTCATTTTTCATTAAATCTATACCTAAGTTGAATGATCAAATCTTCCTCTCAGTGATGCAGAAGTAGATCTAGCTGAGTTTGTAAGCCTTTGTGCTAAATTGGCAGAATTGAGCTGAGCCGCTACTATATATTTAAATGCCAATATAGGCAAACTACTGACTGCATGATCAACTGAATATAACAGGATCAACATCACTAAGTACTTGGTGAAGAAGATATCATCTGACAAATAAGAAAAACAGTCTGTACGAGCTACAAAATTTTAATTATGTATTGATGATTCTGCCAGGGAAAGTTTTTGTCATAGGTGAGCCAACAGTATTTTTTATTGTTGGTTTGTTCATTTACAGCTATTTCTTTCATACAGACATACAAATGATGCTCAAGCAGAAAGCAAAAAGAATATCATACCAGACATTTAGTAGGTCTCCTGCCAGCATGCACCAGGACAATTCCAGTAATAATGAGCTGCAAAAAAGAGCAGAAGGGAGAGGACTGCATTACAACATTTTATTTTTATCAAACATATAATGTGTTGTATAGTGTGCCAAAAAATAGACCAATAAATTGCTATTTAAAATATTAAACAATTATAAAATGCAGATATACGGTTACCATTAAATAATTTTTTTTTTGTTTTGTGGAAAAAAATAAAACTGATAGAGACTGATAAACAATAACAGTTTTACCCAGTAAGTAAAGATACATTACAGTACGACGTTTTATGACAATAACTCTTTAACCATTTTAAAACAGTGTTTAGTGGAAAATGTGTGCAGAGTTAAGGCTTACTTGAGCACCATTTATGATGAGAATTATGACCTCCCGCTGTATGTGATAGTGGAGTTTATATACTATTGTACTCAGAGTGACTGTCAGCATGCCAATAATGATCTCCACTGCCTTTAACAAAAAAATAAACAAACATTTAGTTCAGTATTGACATTTTGTATATAAAATAAGCAATTTTTAAGCTAATACAAACTAGAATGTCAACTATAATTCAAATTATAATTCAACTTAATTATTTGACATATGATGCAACCTATTAATGAAGAAGTTAAAACAGGAAAACTGGCTTTCCTAAAATTAGTATGTATTGTTAGTATGTGTGTCAAGTTCTTTCACACCAACACCCCCAATGGGCAATGGGGCAGAATAAAAAAACACCCAAATTTAATACATATGAGGTGTTTTCCAATCATTTTGTTCATACAGTGTATCTCTGAAATAACATTTAAAGGGTGACTGAAAAAGTTTAAAATTTTTAAATTTAATCTAATCCCCATTGAAATGGGTTTAAGATAAGGGTCGTGTTTAGATTTTTACGACAAGAAATAGATTTAAAGTTTTTGAATTGGGATCAGTGTTTTTCTCACTGTCACAATAAAAAGAAAGCAGAACCTTAAAGCTAAATGAGTAATAATGCTACTATGCAGGATAGCCTAATGGAAGTTATTCCTGGAACAAGAGCAGCCTGAGGAAAGCAGATCGCATGTTAAGCACTTAGGCAAGGTCTGTAACCAACATAAAGGAATTTAGAATTTATTGAAAAATTGTACAGGATTTATTTATAAATAAATAGATTTTTTTTATAATAAATTGTTTTCTCTTTATGCCTGCACTAATCAATCTTTTAAAGTAAATATAGTCATAAAATTAAGGTTTCTGCTTATAGAGAAATACAATAAATGAAAGAAGAAGTATTTTCTGAACTTAATTTTGTTAAAACAGTTTAATCAGTTTTATTCATAAAATAGAATTAGATGTAATTGGGATTTAACAAAATATACAGGCTATGTATGGTGGAAACTGTGTACATCACAAATCTACTTTGAGGTTTTAAAAGGGTTTCTACATTGCATTGATCGTACCTAAAGCAATGCTCTATCTTTGTGCTTATCTGTTTTGTTTGTACTGTGGGTGTGTGTGTGTGTGTGAGAGAGAGAGAGAGAGCGAGAGAGAGCGAGAGAGAAAGAGAGTGTGTGTTTATACACACGGGCGTTTCCTCTAAGTAATTCTCATGTTTAAATAAAATCTCCATATTAGTCCGTAGTTTGTTTGAACACTTATTCATCCTCAAATCATCACTGCTGTACTGCCATTTGTTTATTACTCCTTTTAAATCACTCGTGTAATATCTTTTTTTATAGCGCAGGTGCGAATGGGAGTAAATATTGCGTAATACATGATGTATTCCATGATGTACCATCAAAAACAAACTTACCCCAAGGGTTTTAGGCTCGCTGCCTTTGAAGGCTTTCATCTGAGATGGGTACAGCGACATGGTGGTCTCTGTGCCAAACACAGTCACCACTACGGCATCAGAGATCAGGATTAATGCGTTCTAGTGTGGAACGTAATAACGTCACATGCGCTATACAATTCCGTACTATTACCCATCACAGTTCACATATTCGTGCATCAGAAAACCCCTATGCAATGATTAATATCTGCACATTTACGGAGTTGAAGCCTTACCTTGAGTTGTGCAGAGAGAGGATGGCTTCGTGCTGCTGCAGCACAGTTGATGTAATGAGGCGAGGCTATTGAGACACAGCACTAAACGATGGCGAACTTCTCCTGCTCAGTGTCTTCTTCAAGATTCTTAAGATTCCGAGGTCTGTGTTTCGTTATTTTTACCCGGGTTGTTAATTCTGTTAACGCATCCTACGGCTGATGAATTCAGTCGAACTGCAGCACACCTGCAGAAACTAGAGTCCAGTGCTGTAGGGTATTTATGTTGGACTGTGGGTGTGGGAGGGTCATGTGATGCTCAAGAGCTGTTATACTACTGATACAAACAAACTGGGCTCTCATTTATTCACATTTAAAAGGGTTTACTGTAGTGTAGTCATTAATAAAGGAAATTGGCTTAAAAGGAAGCAAACATTATGCAGTATGATAAACCTGTGTTGCCATTATTTTGAAATGTAATTTTCCTAATTGTGAATGTCTGTGTGCCAGATGTAAATTATCAGGTGTAAATAAGTGTACAGATTATTTTCACCATCAACCTTAAGACCAGACAAGAACAACCAAATGTCTAGGGTTGTAAAATATCTCCAGCAGAATTCCCATATATACACTGATCCACCACTATGCTTAAATATGGTGATAGTATTGTTTTGGTCAAAGGTTTTACCTCTCCAGTGCCAAAGAAAATTCCTGTTTTGTTTTGTCCCGCTATGGAACTATGTATATTCAAAGACTGATGTAAGGCATAACTTTTGGCCATGAACTTCTTGGCTAAATTAGTCCTAGCCTTCCTCAGCTGATCATGTTTATTTTTTATACTAATATTGTTTTTTATTTTTAACTTCATATCTCTGACTCTGCCCAGCGATAGATTGGCACCCTGTCCTGTGTGTATCTGCCCAGCGCCCGACACGTTCTCCTCTGGATGGGCATGGGGAACCCCCCGTGACCCTAATATAGGATAAAGCGGAAGATAATGAATGAATGAATCTCTGACTCTATAACAGCCAATACATGTTAAACTATTTTTTTCTCTAGTCAGGCAAGTTTGTTACTGTACAAGAGAATTTGAAGTTGTAGATACTACTTACTAAGAGCTTTTGGACACTACATTTAACTGTAATTCAAAATTCATCATTTGCCCATTAACAACATACAAACATTCAAAGTTAGTTTTGGTCCTTTAGAGATAATCTTGACCTGGAATTTAGTGGAACTGACTCAATGACAAAAACTGCAATTGGTACAGTAAATAATTTTTTTTTCTCCGTCAATGTCACTGTGAAAATAATTGCAGTGATTGCCTTAAATTCATTCATTCATTATTTTTCACTTTATCCTCTATTAGGGTCGCGGGGGGTTCCCCATGCCCATCCAGGGGAGAATGTCTCGGGCGCTGGGCAGAAACACCCAGGACAGGGCGCCAATCTATCGCTGGACACACCCACTCACACAAACACACTCTATAGGGGGCAGTTTGGAAAACTCAATTGACTTGATCCATGTTTTTGGACTGTGGGAGAAAACCGGAGAAACCGGAGGAAACCCACGCGGACACGGGGAGAACATGGAAACTCCACCCAGATGGGGATTCGAACCGGGAATGAGAGGCAAACGTGCTAACCACTAAGCCACCGTGCCGCCCTTGCCTTAAATTAAAAGTACAAAACCAGGTAACACTTTCAATATTTATTGAAGAATCTTACGAATCGTTATAATGAAATGATTTTATATGGAAAGTAAATATGCTTTTACAAAAAAATCATTACAAAGAGTATGTGTATCACTGATGAAAGTGGCATAAAACAGAGCAACTATTATTGACATAGGGATTGAAGATTGCAAAGACATCAGCTTAAAGAAGAGTATATCATCTAGAAGTATATCATCTGCAAGAAAAGTATTATAACACCCAATACCAAAATTGAATGTTAGACTTTAATAATCAAAATCTGTTCTCTCAGACTTTGTAGGCTGGAGGCAAACCCAATTCCTTTTCATTTTTCAGCAGAGTATCAGTGCTGCCTTGGTCAAACCCATTCACCTTTCTGTTCTGCAAACACAGACACCCCAATTAATTTTATTATTTAACCAATATGCAGTTATATGGTTTTAGCTTGATGGTGTAGAACCTAAATAAATAGTTTATTGCATTTTTGTATATTTTGTATAGTGACATATATAATACACACATATTACAATCACACACAGTATATATATATTAAGGGTGCGAATCTCTCAGTGTCTGGCGATTCAATTCGATTCCAATTTTTGAGGTCACGATTCGATTCAGAATTGATTTTCGATTCAGAAACGATTTTTCAGTTTAAATGGTCTTTAAATTTTGTTTAAATTATGTGATTGACAAGATGAAAATGTAAACAAATGGAACATTTATTTAAAACAATACTTTCAGGTTCCTTCCTGTATCAAATCTTTTTGCATCATTTCATATTTATACAAAAAATTAGGATTGCGCTAAATTTAAATGAGCAGTATTAGAGCCAAAATGAGTGCCAAACATAAAACTTAAACACATTTTTAAAAAATCGATTCTTGGACATTTTAAATCCATTCCGAATCTGGGCCACGAATCACAATTCATTGCAGAATAGATTTTTCTCAGCACCCCTAACATATATATATATATATATATATATATATATATATATATATATATATATATATATATATATATATAATACATATAATATATATATATATAAACACACACACACATATTTACACATATATTTTGAACTTACTTGCTATTAATGAAAGTGATGTGTGTGATATGGGCAACTTAAAAATATCTAGAGTAGATATGTGGAAATGACTTATTAAACATCATTAAAATTATTTAAGAGTTAATTTTAAGTCACTTGGCTTTTTTTAACAAACACCTGTTTTAGAAAAAAAGGGGAGGGGTTGCAGGATCAGATAACAATCAGGTTTGATAATTATACAGTGTAGCTAGTTTTCTCCATAATTACTGACTTGTGGTGTTCTCATTTTTAAGTCGCTTTGGTTAAAAGCGTCTGCTAAATGACTCTCTTCAAGTCTCATTTGACTTTATAGTAAACATGGTCTATGGTGTTATTCTGATGTCCCTTCTTCTATTTAGCAGATGGGCTAGCATTATGCTTAGTATTTATAAATATAGAAATGCACAATGTATGTTCACAGACTTAAAAAGCTTAATGTTCCTAAAGGGCAGGCTGCTCACTAAACTTTACACAACATACAGAATTGTACATGGGTTTTGTTATTTCATCTACAAAATCATAAAAATTTAGTGTATAACTAAAATAATAGATAAATATTCATTGCAAAATCAAAATGCACACAATAATAATAATATTTTGGGGTTCTTACATTTTTAGGTGCAAATGCTTTGGAGGTATACACTATGAGAGTTGTGCACACACATGCTTCCAGTACAGAAAAAATTAACAGCATCACCTTCATGCTAAGTACCACAATCTACAAAACACAAAATATAGAATTTACAAGAATAAGTAAGTTGCAATTTTTCTAAAGCATCATGTCATTTAACAATACATACTATTAACTTTTTTAAAATGATAAATGTTGATGTAATTATAGACATACCTTTAGTGCCCAATACATGTATGAACATTCATAGTACACGTCACCATTTCTACCACAGACATCAAGAGGCAGGACAGAAAGCGAATATGAGAAAAAGCTGATGCCCGACATAGCCACCACTACACCAATAATGTTTAGAGCCAGTGTACTTTTAATCTTACAAGAAAGGAGAAAAAAAAAAACACACAGTATTCATTATTATACAAATCATAAACTTTTATATGTAACCAAAGCAGGATTGTATGTGAATTGAAACATGAAGTAGTTCGGTGGAAACAGTTCAATGAAAATTAATCAATAATAAAATGATTATAGTTACTTACTAGTGCAGGACGAGTTCCTTTGTGAGCAATCAAGGTTACAATTCCACATAGCAAAAACTAGACATGAGTGAAATATTTATATTTATATTAATATATTTTATATAAAACTTTTCTATTTAACACAGGTTAATATAAGATGCTATCTGTAGGTGTGCAATACTAAAGTTATTGTGCACAATATACATTACACCTATAGATGTTAGCCATCTTTCTAAAAACTTACCGACAGTCCAAGTCCAAGAGGCACTTCTCCATCTAGAGTCTTTGTAAACAAAGCAATTGCTCCAAGACACATCACCACAAGTGCGACAAATACCTGTACAGTCTGACAAACAGTAAAAAGAAATGTAAAACAACTCAGATTTTACCAGGTGCTAGAGGTTTTGTGTGACTGAATAGTGTGGTGGTGCAGTTGTTCTGTATGTAAATGTGTTTGCTTTTGGATTTGCCTGAAAATTGGAGTGTTTTCATGTCATTGCCCTACGAATACTACGACAAGAGCTATCAAATTTGTAAGTATAAGAATTATAATTTGGATGTCTAACTTCTCATCTATTGAAATTTTGTGTTGATTCATAGTTGATTGTGTAAGTCGAATAAACTAAAATGTGCAGTTTGTCATAATTGTTCGGAAACATCAGAGTATAAAAAGTAAAAGAATATATCTTCTTACCCCTAATGCTACAGGCTCACCCTTCAAAAAAATCCTTGTCATGTAAGGCACTTCAGGCTCAACCATGCAGTGTTTGCTCACACTCGGACTTTGGACTGGCTCTGATCCCTCCAGAGGGATGATCTGCATGACAACCCGAACTCCATGGGCATCAGTGCTCACTGAAGTTGTCATTTTCCTTAATAATCTTTCCTCCTGTAATCAAGAAAATAACACTGACTCAAAATATGGGTTAATCAGATGAATATCCCCAAGTTCCCAAATGAAAGTGCACCGAAATGTTTCTCAATATGTTTGTACTAATCAAATATAACAAAAAGTTAGCAACTAACAACTTTTGTTTTGGGGTGGCACGGTGGCTTGGTGGTTTGCACGTTCACCTCTCAGCACTAGGGATTCCCGGTTCGAATCCCCATCTGGGTGGAGTTTCCATGTTCTCCCCGTGTCCGCGTGGGTTTCCTCCGGGTTCTCCGGTTTCCTCCCACAGTCCAAAAACATGGATCAATTCAATTGAGTTCTCCAAATTGCCCCATGTAGATTGTGTTTGTGTGCGTGTCTGTGTGTGAGTGTGTGCCCAGCGATAGATTGGCGCCCTGTCATGGGTGTATCTGCCCAGCGTCCGAAACATTCTCCCCTGGATGGGCATGAGGAACCCCACTGCAACACTAATATAGGATAAGACGGAAGATAATGAATAAATGAATGAACTTTTGTTTTTTTAACAACTTAATTTGCTTTTACTATTATGATGTTTACCATTAAAATACTTAAATTTCACAAGATTTTTGGCAAAATATTTTAGGGGACAGTGTTGCTTGGATTTAAAATAAATGCATAGACGTAAAATTGGTGAATAAATATAATTATTTAGCATCTAAATTAAACAAATTTGGTTTGAGTTTATTTTGAAAAAAATTGTCAAACTTGGGAGTCTGGGCAGCTTATAGTTCATTTTAACACCAAAAACAGTTTTAAACAAAATAGTCACATAAGAGTCAAATAATTCATTTCCGTGTTGACTTCCGATGTCAGGTGAATTTTTTTTATATTAAAACTGACTAAATAAATAAATCCTGAAAATATACCTCCTGGGCAGCAAAGTGGTCCTAAGTCCACTAAGTACTAAGGTTTAATTTTGATCTAGGTGGAGTTTCCATGTTCCTCATGTATGGGTTTTCTCACGCAGTCCAAAAACATATAGTTTAGGTGAATTGGCTACTCTAAATTGCCCATACCTAAATTGCCCCTTTATAGTGTGTGTCTGTGCCAAGTGATGGGTGTATCTGCCCAAGTGGAAGATAAAGAGAGAAGATGACTATGCCTCCAGGGAGCGCTGTTTTACCAGTTTTAGTAAAGAATGTACTGAGTAAAACAAGCGTTTGATATCAATTATCTCCCGCTTAATCCTATATTAGGGTCGCGGTGGGGTTCCTCATGCCCATCCAGGGGAGAACGTTTCGGGCGCTGGGCAGATACTGGGCCAATTTATCACTGGGCACACACTCACTCACACGCACACATACACACTCTATATGGGGCAATTTTGAAGAACTCGATTGACTTGACCATGGGGTTTTTTTGGACTGTGGGAGAAAACCCGAGAACCCGGAGGAAACCCACGCGGAAACGGGGGGGAACATGGAACCTTCACCCAGATCGGGATTCGAACCGTTTGTACATTATTTTTTTTTATTCAAAATAAAACTTGCATATTTACACCAGAGTGCGTTACAGACATTTTTGAAAAAAAAAACAAAACAGAAAACATGTAGAAAACCATACTGTGAATTTTATTTGAGAAAATGAAATTAGTAAGGCTAAATTGCTACACGTGCCAAATTAAGACTACAAACACAACCAAGCACATGATTAGTAAAATCAACATAACTTATTAGAGCAGTAAAAAGATCTTTTTTTAACCAGTTCTGTCACGTAAGTAAAAAAACATTTTTTATCGTGGCATACGATGAAACCAGTGTGTTTGGTCATAAATAAAATACTAGTCATTAATCACATTTTTAAAATAGTTTCACCTATTACATATGTCTCATTTTTGGAGAACAGATTTAGACGTTTTTTTGTAATTTTTTTTGGTGTTACATTTGAGCTGCTAATTAATAATCGATATAAATAATTAGTGAAATAATTAACAAACTAAATCTGTTTGTTGATATAATGTTGGTATTCTGTAACCTGTTCGATCTATCAGGCCGTAGAAGCCTAGTGCTATAATGAAATGTTTTCAAGTACATCAAAAATTCATTGGCGTCACTATTATAAAATAGTGTCTTTATTAAATGCGACGAATACGTCATAACATCAGTGACATATAAAACAAATGATATGTACTTAACTTACAGTTCAAGAAGAAGCGTGATCCACTTTTCAAACTTTGTCGATGCCAAACTGCGTACACGGTCTTTTCTCTCGTGAGTGAACTTTGTGAGTTGAACTTTCACTTTCAGGACAGTAAACAACAAAGTTGCCAGATTTCTAGAAAACACATTTCCTTTCGGTGGAAATCTTTGTTTCAGTGCAGATAGGGGTAGTACAAATACA
The DNA here is from genome assembly GCA_019802435.1 of Corydoras maculifer. Lineage (NCBI taxonomy): Eukaryota > Metazoa > Chordata > Actinopteri > Siluriformes > Callichthyidae > Corydoras > Corydoras maculifer. Next base: position 409,380 of record JAFMOD010001540.1, read on the forward strand.
GAAACCATTAAGAAAAACAAGGTTTACCATGTGTTCATTTATAAACCTATATATTACTCATTCTGCTATATAATCAATCGTGATACATTCTTTGATTTGTTCAAATCTTTTGACGGTTTTTCGCCTTTTCACTGTATCTAAAAGTGTTGGGATTGAGAAAGCAATCTCATGACCACAATCAGGATAATTAGGATAGTTAATGAGTGACCTTATTACTCACCTGCCTCTTATTAAACAACAGAACATGAATCCTGGTTATATACCCATGCTGTGCATTACAAGGGGATTTTATAGCCTTTATAGCATTGAAATTATATTTTCTTTTTTTATGGCTCCCTTCATCAACATGATTTAAGATGTACTGGCATCCAACATTGCTTATTTACTTACTGAAGGCAATTATCCCTTATAAAACTTTCTAGAAGTACAATTAAACTGAAATGTGTAATTTAATTTATTTCAACATTTTTTAGTGCTCATGGAATGAAGAATCTTTATATATATATAAGGCATAATTACTACATTCTGTTTTTTCCCAGAAAACCTGCGTGTATATCAGCACAACATTGCCAGACCTGATTTGCCAGCAGCCTAGATGTTCTTCCTTTTAAAAATTGCATGATGAATCCTTTACAAAATAATTAGACAATAATGACCACAAACTGTTAAGCAGCATTACTTGTGTTTACATTAATGAAAACAATTAGTATCTTCAGTTTACAAATACTTCTGATCTCATTATCTGCTGGTTAATCCTATACTGGGGTCACAAGGGGGTTCCCCATGCCCATTAAGGGGAGAAGATTTCGGGCGCTGGTAGATAGACCCAGGACAGGGCGCCAATCCATCACTCGGCACATACTCACACAGACAATATAGAGGCAATTTAAAGAATCCACATTAAATCCATGTATTTGGATTGTGGAAGAAAACTGGAGAACCCAGAGTAAACTCATAGGGGTATCCAGTGATAAACATGTCATTATTGCAGGAACACATTTTGTAGGGCGGAATGGTGGCTTAGTGGTTAGCACGTTCGCCTCTCAGTGCTGTGGATTCCCGGTTTAAATCCCAATCTGGGTGTATCTGCCCAGCGTTCTCCCCTGCCTAAACGTTCTTCTCTGGATGGGCATGGGGAACCCTCCGCGACCCTGGTAGAGGATAAAGCAGAAAATAATGGATGAATACATTATTTTAAATTTGTGTTTCCGTCTTGTTTCAGTTAATTAACTACTGTGTTCCCTAATTAGCTCCCTTATTTGAGTTAATTAACTGCTTTTTGTTGGTTCTCCTAGTTAGTCATGTGCTCTGCTTTCTGTTGGGGTCTTCTATTTTGAAGTGGGCAATGAAACAACTATACCTGTATTTGATACTTTTATAAATTGCATTACTTTTTTTTATACCAAGTGTTTGTGGAAGAGATGTGTTTTAAGTTGTTTCTTAAAGATGCTAATTGACTCAACCTTTAGCAGTGAACGATATGGAGAATTAGTACCACAGTGAGGTTGAATCACCAGGTGACATTCATCACTAGAGTGAAGTGAACAAGTTGGAGTGTATTTTGTAAATATAGATTAAAGGTAAGAGGGGCAGAACAAGAGCTTGTCCTGTAGATCAAAGTCAGTGCCTTGTACTGCATGCAAGCAGCTAGAGGGAGCCAATGAAGAGAGAGGAGTAGTGGAGTGACATAAGTTAGCTTGGGCTGATTGAACACAAATTGAGCTGCAGAGTTTTGTATCAGTTTTAGAGGCCTGATTGTGCAAGCTGGGAGACTCTGAAACATTGCATTACAGTAATCGAGCCAGAATAGGAAGAGGGCTTGAACTAATAGCTGAGCAGCGGTCAAGAAAGGTTTGATCTTCCTGTTGTTGTAAAGAAGGAATCTGCAGGAACAAGCAATTTTGGTGACATGATCAGAGAGTTTAAGATGTAAGTCAAATATGAAACTAAAGTTATGGGCTGATTCGGTTCGAGAGATTATGGAGCCATCAATTTGGAAGGTCTGGTCATAATGGATTAAGGGTTTAGCTGCGATTATGAGAAGCTTTGTTTTTGCCATATTTAATTAAGATGACGGGTGTTCATCCAAAACATGTCGGTGAGGCAATCAAATATCAGATTTGAGATTGAAGTGTTAGGGCGGCACGGTGGCTTAGTGGTTGGCATTCGCCTCTCAGCGCTAGGGATTCCCAGTTCGAATCCCCATCTGTGTGGAGTTTCCATGTTCTCCCCATGTCCGCGTGGATTTCCTCCGGGTTCTCCGGTTTCCTTCCACAGTCCAAAAACATGGATCAAGTCAATTGTTAAGTCAATTGTCAAGTTAATCTCCAAATTCCCCCATATAGAGTGTGTTTGGGTGTGCCTATGTGAGTAAGTGAGTGTGTGCCCAGCGACAGATTGGCGCCCTTTCCTGGGTGTATCTGCGCCTGAAACTTTTTCCCCTGGATGGGCATGAGGAACCCCCCTGCGACCCTAATATAGGATAAAGCGGAAGATAATGGATGGATGGATGGAAGATAATGGATGGATGGAGATTGTGGTGTCTTCAGGAGCAAAGGACAAATGAAGCTGAGAGTCATCAGCATAGTAGTGGAAACCATGTGCCTGAATGACTGCGCCTTAATGATTTAATATGTTTTTAGGCATCACCACCTATGTCCTCAAATGTCCTCCTACTGTATGCTGCTAGATTAACCAGAAAAAAAATCAAACAGAAACAAAATCAAATACAGTTTATTACATAAAAATATTATATTTTGCAAAATGTCAATTGCAGTCTTTCATTTTCTGTATTTACAAAAGGTAAAAAGTGCAGAACAGCATTTTTAACTGAATAATTATTTCAGCACACTACACTTGATAGAGCTTTGTGACCATATTTACTATGTCCAACCTGTGTAACTAAACCAGTTGCTTTTTCATCACTTATAACTTAAATTATATTTTTCCAATTGCTGTAACATCCTCTAATTTTGAGACTGAACCAGGGTGCAATGTTGCAGCAGCATAAAAGCACAAATCAATTAAAGAAACTGCGTTCCAAAATATCCATTATGTATGTATTAAACAACTGTGAGTTGTATCCATGTAAAAAACAAAACTGCAAAGCATGCTTCTTAACAATTTTGCCTCATCCATTATCCAAAATGTTTTAGATTGAGATTTTTTTTAAGTATGACTGATCTCCATTCATGTACTTCCATACATACTAAATGATTTTATTTGTTCATCACAGTCTTTGATTTGGTTTGTGGTAATGGTAGTGAGGCCATGCTCACTGCTCACACTGGAGGCGTGTGGAATCCTCTGGGATGATGAGTTGCCCCAACAATTGGTACCAGAGGCCGTCTAAAAAATTACATTAAATGTTAAATCAGTATTTAAAAACAAATACATGTGTTACAAGCTGTTGACTGTTAATATCAGAACGCAAGTGACTAAATTGCAGAGTAAAAAAAAACATGATGTAATTTTTAACAGAACCAAAGGTTAATATTTACACTCAAACATTTTTTTTTGATTGCGGCAAAAACAATACATTTTTTTAAAGTGCTTAGCAACTGCTAAAATCACCACATGGCTGCAGGTATGATGTGATAAATCAGAATTATTGCCTTTCTTACTAAATCTTACTAAAACAATGGGAAGCTAGCATGCAAGGTATGATAAGTTGAAATGTTAACATGATATGCTCAAGATGTAGTGAAGGATAGTTGGAAGTAAATGGAGTGCGTAAACTTTTGCACAACTGTAAAAACACTAGAACTTATAACAATTAAGCCTGCTGGGTGAGGAAATATGCATTATGATCTATACCTTGCAGAAACGGCAGCAGTGGGGTTATAGCTGGCAGAGGAGGCAGCAACTGAATGGTGTCCTGCTGGTTCAGAGCTGTGTTGCAATGGTAAGTTTGCAGTATATCCAGAGGGATCTGCTGGCAAAGGCTTTCTGGGAACTGGAGGTCTTGCAGGGACAGGTGTTTGGCTCTAAAAAAAAAGGATTGAAAATCTTAAGATTGTGTTTGTGAGAAATACAATGCTACTAAGTTTCAATTGTCCACTGTCCAACACGAGTACTTTTAATGAAATGCATTGTGCAGGTAAAAGTTCTATAATCAAGAGAAGAAATAAATAATGATTGAAAAGAGGACTATCTGTATGCTGTCACTCTGCTGGTGCTGATACCTGTCTGTCAGATAGGACTGGGTCGGGGGGAAGCGGCTTGCTGGGGGCAGCCGGTCGCATCACCTTTGGTTGGGAATCCATTGAAAGATGCATTGTTTAACAAAGAAACAGGAGTATCATCACTTGCTACAACCATTGTATCCATCATATTGTTTATTCATCCCAAATGACCCACATAGAACAACAAGCCATGCAGTACAATTACAACCCAGGAGAGAAGTTAATAGATTTGCTAAATTACCGATAATAAATGATTTTCAGATCAAATAACCTGAAAGAGCTGGTAGGGCAGGTATTTACATTTTAATAATTTTAAATAGGTTTTAGACTCTTTTTTAATCAGTGGAATACATCAGCATTTCCTTTAAACTCATGTATCTGGAGCATATGTGAAAGTTTTTTGTTTTTTTTTGTATTATTGTGCGCATTGCTAGAACTATAACACATGCTGTATTAAAGTATTAAAGTAATAAGAAATACTTTGTGAGACAAAATGTAATTTTTTAACAGCTTCTTAATAGTATAGTGGTATGATAATCTTATATCTTAATAAAACATTTTTAAATAATATAACTAAGTAATTACCATAAAATTATTACCCCCTGCTTCCATTATCACGTGCACGTTTACTAAAAGTTATTAAATGGAAAAAAATGTTAAAGGTCTACATAAGCAGGTTAAAAAAGTCTGAAACAAAATTTTTGTAATTGGTCTATTTGTAGTACATAATGATGAGTCAACAGATCCAAGATTAAAATCACAGAAAACAGAAGTTTACAGAAAAAAAAGGGATAGTTCACTGTGATTATTACGTATTTGTATAGAAGTAACAATAGAAATCGAGGCAACGACAAATCCACATTTGAATCAATTAAGGTTTATCACTATGAGCATACACTTGTTACAATATTCCTATTTTTAAGTGTTGCAAAAAATTTACCATAAAGAATCTGTTTGTATACAAGCATAATACACCAAAAATTGCATGCAGTGAGAGACACCAAGCTACACAATTTAAAGAAACAGATTTTAAAGGGAAATGAAATGGCTTAATGTTTTTAAATTGATTATAGCACAAAGGTGTGGTCATGCATGGCAGCAATCCATCTCTACCTTTCGCTGTATAGTGTTCTCTGAGGTGACTGGGTCAGGAGGGAGAGGTTTAGTGGGAGGGGCAGGCCGCTGCCCTGCTGGCTGAGGCAGCAAAGAGAGATTTTAGCATACAAAAATTTCTGCTGGATGGAATTTGCAAATAAATGCTATTTCTCTGACTTCTATTTTTTGTTTTTGAAAAGTAATGATATTATGTATAATATAATATTTTGAATATTAATGCTGGTTCCGCTCAAAATCTTAAGCTTAGATTAATTAAACAACAGATCTCCTATAATAAAAATAGGCTGCATCTAAAAGCAGAAGCAAAACATTTAAGTCATTTAATATGATGGTTAATTAGCTTAGTGTACCTTTAAACACTGTTAGCAATATTTAGCCTCATCTTAAATGGTTCAAGTGAGACTGCGTTAACTACAACTAGCTACTTATAGTTTTTATGTTTATTATTATTATTATTATTTTCATCATCATTAGCTGTTTTTTTTGTAACATGATAAACACATGTATAATAGTTACATTACTTTGTAGATTTAACAAAACTATAGTGAATGAATAATTTCATTAAATGTATAAAAATGAATGTATTTTATTAAATTGTGCGATTTCATTGTCGTTTCCACAAAATATTGATTAATTTTCACGGCAAAAAATACCGACCACATCAAACTTATTGATCTAGAGCAAACAGGATTTTATTAAGAAAGAAATTAATTGCTGTTTATATGCACAGCTCTCCAAACCTTGCACCACTGACATGATGTTAAAGTTTCCATATACACATACTAACCACTTTATAAGTTGCTGATTGACCAACTGATCAGTTTCATTACTTACAGTATATATGCACTTTAAACTTCTATAATCATAAACTGTAATCTGTTTCTTTGCATATGTTGTTATTCCATTTAGCACTTAAGTATTAAAAACACCTGCTTCTGATTCACATTTGAATTGCATTAGGACAGGGACTATGTTAAAAATGTCATGCTATATACTACATTCATCCATTTACATTCAGTCATTTAGCAAACACTTTTATTCAAAGCGACTTACAAGTATCCCAACTTGATGGTTGGGGTCAGAACACAGGGACAGCATCCCTGGAGCAGAAATGAGGGTTAAGGGTCTTGCTCAAGGGCCCACATTGGTAACTTCAGTGAAGCTGGGATTTAAACCATCAACCTTCGGATTGATAGCCCAACGCACTAACCCCCAAGCTACCACATGCCCGGTAGTACACTCTCGGACACATAATTATCACATCAATGTCACTTTAGTGTTAAGAATCAAAATATTAGTAATATTAGTAGTGCATTTGAATTTCCCCATTGCGGGACTAATCATCATATTACCTACTTTGTGCAGGACATGTGATAATTCTGGCTGTTAGACAGCACTATTAAAGGAACTAACCAGGTATATAAAGAAACAGCTGCACTACAATCTGTAATTGTAGAACTACAAAGTGCATTTAACTGGTGAGTGAAACTGATGAAATGAGGAGTATCTAATAAAGTGGAGGACACATTTATCATGTGTTTTATTATGATTTCCCTTTTTTTTTCTTTTTACTACAAAACTGCAACCAATTTTAGTAGTTGTATATTAGTCTGTTTTTTTACATGTGCCTAGATGTTCAAGTAGAAGGTAGCATTTACCTGGAGAGGTTGTTTAGAGACAGGATCAGGTGGAAGTGGTTTAGTAGGAGGAGCAGGCCTGTCCTGTGCCTGACCATGGAGAAGTACAAAAGCAGAAAAGGCAAACAGCACATGCACCAGTGATGTTAAAAATGAAAGTCAAAAAGAAAACAAACCGTTAAAAAAGAAAGAGTTAAATAAAAGCGAAACAGCTCATAGAACTTCTAGGGGCAAGCGTTAGGTACAAATGATAAATTCCAATAGTTTTTATTTTCCATCAAAACAATAGGATTTGTAATTAGTATCTTAAATATTATGTAAGCCTAATTTCTAAGCAGGGTCTATGACAAGAACAAAATGAATGCAATGAAAAATTTGTTTGACACATTTAATACAAATTATTAACTGAAAAGATCTATGAATATTGTAAATGTAATAACAACAATCATTTAATTTAAGATATGGTTAACAAATAAATCTGTAGTCTTGCTGCAACAGAAATAGGAAAAACAAATATAACTAGACTGTTAACTAGAACTAGATTAGTTGTGTTTACACTATTTAAAAATGTGCATATAATGTGCTTATACGTTATTTTATTTAATGCAGTAAGTAAATAACACTTATTTGTTATCTGTAGTATTAAGCAGATAAATGTAAACTTTTTTGGATGGTATGTGTGAGATCTGATATGCTAGGGGAATAAAGAAAAAGTCCATCCATCCATTATTTCCCGCTTTATCCTATATTAGGGTCACGAGGGGGTTCCCCATGCCCATCCAGGGGAGAACGTTTCGGGCGCTGGGCAGATACACCCAGGACAGGGCGCCAATCTATCGCTGGGAACACACTCACACTCTATATAGGGCAATTTGGAGAACTCAATTGACTTGATCCATGTTTTTGAACTGTGGGAAGAAACCGGAGAGAAACCCACGTGGACATGGGGAGAACATGGAAACTCCACCCAGATGGGGATTCGAACCGGGAATCTCTAGTGCTGAGGGGTAAACGTGCTAACCACTAAGCCACTGTGCCGCCCTAAAGAAAAGGTCAATGGATAATAAATGACTTAGTTGTTAGGTTTATGCAATCTAAACCAATTGATGCTTAACCACCAGAGGGCTCACTAGATTAATGATAGATCTGCATGGGGACTAGGGGTGCGAATCTCTGTGTATGGCGATTCGATTCCTTTCCGATTTTTGAGGTCACGATTCGATTCAGAAACGATTTTCGATTCAGTAACGATTTTTCAGTTCAAATGGTCTTTAAATCTTGTTTAAATTATGTGATTGACAAGATGAAACAACGATGTAAACAAATAAAACATTTACTTAAAACAATACTTTCAGGTTCCTTCCTGTATCAAATCTTTTTGCATCATTTTATATTTATACAAAAAATAGGATTGCGCTAATTTAAAAGGAGCAGTATTAGGTTAGCTTAGCTGTTTGCCGTTTTCTTACATAAACATCTATCAATGAACAAATAATTCTAAATATATTAATACCATAGTTTACCATAGTGCATTAGCCTTTAATCGAAAATAATACAGAAATTACAGTCATAGTGCATTTATATTTTGCAAATCATTAAAACTTAACCTTAAAAATTAAATACGGACTTCAGTCTTTTTAACTATATTGCAACAACATTTGCTACTTTTTCAAAACTCAACCTTAAATATTAAAAATATTCTTTAATTCTTTTCAACTTCTTTTATCTCAGGTTGATGTCGCGCCAAAACGGGCTCACGTGTTTGTCATATTTCCAAAGTACCTCAATTTCATTTTATACTCTTTGTAAACAGTTGTGCTCATGTCGAGCTCTCTCTCTCTCTCCCTGGCTTTTAACGCCGACGGCGGGTCGAACCGCGCTCTCCACTGCTCCATGCTTCCCGCTAGCATGAACTGGCATGCTAGCGAACTCCATTCAGACAACAGGAGCTAACTAACAAGCTTGCTGTATGGTGGCAGAGCGGATACGTAATGCGATATGCAGTACACTCGGGAGGGGGCGGCAAAAAATAAAACTTAAACGCATTTTTAAAAAATCGATTCTTGTGTATTTTGAATCGATTCAGAATCGGCAGGACTACGAATCGCGATTCTTTGAAGAATCGATTTTTTTCAGCACCCCTAATGGGGACCGTGGCCATATTTGAAATGTCATTCTACAACAATACCAAATCAGTAGTATGTACTATGTAGTATCCTGTACATGATAAAATAAAATAAAATATTAATGGTGTACAGCATCCCACACCATGGGATCTAACTCATCCAACTGGTTAGCATAGCCGTCACTAAACTAAACTAGCTCAATCTAGCAAGGTGTGGTGTAAGAATTGGCAAATCCACCAATCAATAGTGGAATTGATACATAATTGTACCCTCAACACTGTAGATAACTCATACTTTATAAAGCCCTTTGAAGGTATTTTGACTAACCATGTAAACTCCATGTTATAAATACTAGTAAAAAAGTTTAGGGAAAAGTGATGTTTGATTTGGAAGGATTGTTTTCATCTGAGCTGGTTATTTTGAGGGTTCTAAGTAGCTGATTAATTTTCCGCTAAGACCGCTATTTCCATAAATCTAATTAAATTGTTTTTTTCTTTCTTGGTGAGTTAAAATGTAGGGGGAAAACCGCTTTATGTGTTGCATTATAAAGCCAAGAATTTGAAGGTACATTCAAACAACATTCAAAGTTATGAAGACTTTTGCTTGCAAAGGCCGACTACCTGTCCAGCTGCTACAGACTCTTTCACCAAAAAAAAAAAAAAAAACACAGTACCTTACTAACAGCCCGTGTAAGAGGAATGTCATTCAAGGGGGTCCACTGGTATCTCAGGGGCAGGATCTGGTCACCATTATGAGAGTTTAGTCTCTCATTAGCAGGAATCCTGTTAATAACAAATACATTATAATCCATTTTATATTGGGATCAGACTACGCAACTGGCATACGCTTTACACACTGAAGGCTCTAGCTACAATTACTAAACATTCAAAAAGAGCACATCTAAATCAAAGTGGTTATTAGAAGCAATTCTGGAGAGTCATTTCTGGTCTTAAATATTTATGACCGTTTAAAAATAAACTGGGTATGTGTTTTATTAATGAAAAGCTTCTGAATTAAATGAAGTGAGTCTAGAGAATGGCTATGACCGTAATCTCTATAGCAATCATATTGTGTGAAGTTTGTCCATATGCATATACCTTCCATAAATGCATTCACAAACATACACTACACTTCACTAAAATAATTGAATCTATAGAACCATTGAATGTACACTATTAGGCCAGAAGGATGAAGATACCCTAGCTTTTATTTGTATACATAGCCTGCATAATATACATTATACAAAAGACATTAAATTCTGGTGGGTTGAGAAGTGCTGTCTCTATGATGATTCATAAGATAAGATGACAGACTTTTTATACCTAAATTGTATTATTACAAACTTTCAGCTTCATAGTTCTAGTGATCTTCACAGAACACTAACATGAACTAGCCAGGTGTTCACATACCTTTGGCCATATAGTGTATTTCTTCATTCAAATATACCTCTCTGATGCTTTTCCACAGTATTCGATATGAGCCACAGTGGCAATACTGTATTAAATTTAAAACAGGATTAATGCATAATGGATTTTTTTTCTAGCAGTTCATGGTTTAGGATTTGTTAGTAAAAACATGTCAAAACAGTAAAACTATCAACAGCAAATTTCAAAATATATTTAACGTTCATACCCAGAATAGGGCACCAATCTATCATTTAAAAACACACACACACACACACACACACACACACACACACTATATAAGTCAATTTAGAGCACTCAATTTACCTTGAATCCATATTTTTGGACTGTGACATACGCAGACACAGGAAGAACATTGAAACTCCACCCAGATTGAGATTCAAACCTGAATTCCCCAGCGCTGAGAGGTGGATGTACTAACTACTAAGCCACAGTGTGCCACCTCTTCTATCTTTACTTTATTTTCATTTCTTTTATTCAACTATCCCATTTTATTAAGTTATATGCATAGCAAGTAATGGTATATCATTGTAATGCATACTAGTATATGAATACATGAAGTAACATGTCAATAATTTGTTTCATTAGTTAAACGTTTTCATACAAAGAATATACTAGAATCTAAGTGAAAAATAGATGGAAACAATGTTATTTATATTTTCTCACCGGTTAGGTTGTCTGGTTTTGCTAAAGGATGCATTGTTAAGATGTAAAAAGCTTCGGCGGCAGCGTGGAATACGGAAAGCCAGGACCAGCAACGACACCGGCAGTACAAATAAGAAGATCACTAGTAGAGCCACGCGAGTGGGATTGGAGTCTACAAATATGCAAAAATCACACACAAAATAATGAAGTATAATATAAAAAGTGTAAGTATATAAACGCACTGCGTTGCGATTTGTCACCTTTGGGTTGACGTGCAGGGCCACTGTCAATACTTCCACCTGTTCCTGAGTACTGACAGTCTGGAGGAGCCCAGCCCTCATCACAGTGACAATTCCTATTGCTGTTACAGATCTATTAATATAAATATATACATTTTTGTCTTTGTAATACAGAATTAGGTTCATAGAATTAGAACATACTGTGCTGTTTGATAGTTAGAAAGCAGACAAAGAGAACCAAAAAAATAAAAATAAAAAGACTTGTCAACAACTTGAAGAAATGTTAGTCCATTCTTTCTAAAAAAAAAAAAGCTTTAGCTTTTGAATGTTTTTGGGTTTCCATCAATGAACTCCTTTTTTTCACATCATTCTATGATTTAATTTTTCAGCTAAGATCAGAAATTTGACTTGACCAGTCTAAACAATAACCTTTTTAACCATTCTTTAGTGAAACAATTTATATTGTTCATACAACAGACAGTTCTGACATTTTTCTTTAAAACTTGATGATGTAATTGAATGTAATCTACTTTTGTGACTTGTTTGAAAAATCAGATGAAGGTTTCTGTCAACGGTCAAGGTCCACGCAACACTACTGTAGCTGACAACTAATTGGTTTAAACAACTGCATATTCTACAGATTGATATAAAATGTGTTAATATCTTAAGTATCAATGCAAAATCCATTATAAAACACATACTTAATAATAAATAAAGGAAATAGTCCAGTATGTGTTCACATCTTACCCCATGTCCATTGCACTTCATGCGGCATTCTTCAACACCAAGCACAGCTACATCTTGACATTGCTGGTCTAAACACACCTAAAGCACAATAGAGACTTAAGCACATTGTACAAAACCATACATACACTATATTAGGTCATTTGCAATGACGCAACAGAAAGTCACACCTCTTATTTCTTAATATATATTTTTTTAAATTTTCTTTTAACTGTGTGATTTAATTCATCAAAAAGTACAATTATAGTAGCCCTACTAATCTAACTAAACTAGTTTACATTAACAGTTAAAAATGATTAAGATATACGTAGGGGGGCGGCACGGTGGCTTAGTGGTTAGCACATTCGCCTCTCAGCTCTAGGGATTCCTGGTTCGAATCCCCATCTGGGTGGAGTTTCCATGTTCTCCCAGTGTCTGCGTGGGTTTCCTCCGGATTCTCCGATTTCTCCGGTTTCCTCCCACAGTCCAAAAACATGGATCAAGTTAATTGAATTCTCAAAATTGCCCCATTTAGAGTGTGTCTGTGTGAGTGAGTGTGTGCCCAGCGATGGATTGGCACCCTGTCCTGGGTCTATCTGCCCAGCGCCCGAGACGTTCTCCCCTGGATGGGCATGGGGAACCCCACCGCGACCCTAATAGAGGATAAGCGGGAGATAATGAATGAATGAATGAATATACGTAGGGGCGGCACGGTGGCTTAGTGGTTAGCACATTCGCCTCTCAGCACTAGGGATTCCCGGTTCGAATCCCCATCTGGGTGGAGTTTCCATATTCTCCCTGTGTCCGCGTAGGTTTTCTCCGGGTTCTCCGGTTTCGGATAGGTTCTCCAGGTTGACCCCTATAGAGTGTGTTTGTGTGAGTAAGTGTGTGCCCAGCAGTGGATTGGCGCCCTGTCCTGAGTGTGTCTGCCCAGCGCCCGAGATGTTCTCCCCTGGATGAGCATGGAGAAACCCCCCCCCCAATAGAGGATAAAGCGGAAGATAATGTATGAATGAATGAATAAATAAAATATACATATTAAAAAAAACGTCAGTCACTACAACAGAATGACTCAGGGTACAGTTTTCTTAATTAAGTTTAGATCTTCTGTAACTAACGAGATTTCGAAAAAAATCTATAAAAATAAATAAATTAAAAAAAAGGCCGGAGAGAATGAAATCCAAATAATGTTTTTGCTGATCAGTGATAATGAACACTCTCCTATGTACCATGCCATTTTATTACATTTTTATTTTTTCACTCATTCTTCTACAGTTAAACAAATGTGCACATAAAAAACTGCCATTTAGTTTTAAACACAATTCAATTGTTACTTGCAAAATGTACATTAAGGTCTTGTACAGAATACAAAACATATGTAAATAAATAAAGAACATAATTTCTCACCTTGCCTGGAGCACAGGCTGTTCCATGAGCTACCATAGCTGGGTCAGAGACATCATCTCCCACAGGGAAATAAGTTCCCCTGCATGTAAAATCACTCACTTTTGTTGTCAGAATCTCAGGATTTAATTCCAGCCGTGGACGCTCATTTCCACCCTGACACTGGATTCTACCACAGTGTACATTCCTGGAAATGAAAGAAAAACACAGATAAACGGGATAAGTGGCGCTTTAGGTTTTTGACTCCCTTCATGTTTCATTATTTCATTGACAGGAAACAAATTAATTATTTCCTTGCTGTTATTTAGATTTTTGAAGGAACTCTAGCAAACTAATGGGACACATACGCAGTGGAGCAGGGTATATAGGTGCCACTAGGCAATTGACCACAGTTGCCATATTTGTTGCCTTGTTTGTTGACTGAGGAGAAGCAGACAGGTGGAGCACGAGTGGCATCTATGAGAAAAAAAAATGTTATAGTAAGGTTTGCAGTCCGTTCAGAAAATAAAATGTCAATTAATAAATTCATCTTTCCATCTGTTACTTGTTATTAACAAATTTATAGCTTCAATGGATAAGGGGAAAGAAATATTACTTACTGAATCCCCACAACAGCTGACACTGGTCATCCATACTGGTGCACACTCCACTGTAGCAGTAGGAGGTACCACCATGGCACATCTCTCCATTCTGCAGAAACACGTTGGCCGGACAGTGAGGCGAGGTACCAGTGCAGTACTCTGGCAGATCACACTCTCCCAGGGGTCTTCTGCACATCGTTCCGGCATTACGGAGCTGCAAGAAAAAACAGGAGCAAAAGAATGATGTAAATGTAATCTTAGGGGCTTTCCATTTTAATTCAGACCTCTCAAGTTATTGCTCTTGTAAAAAATTTATATACACAAAACGAACATACAATAGAAGGTGGATTTAACCAGCAGTCACTAATTATGTAGTATATAGCATTTCTAAAGTTGAATCACTGAATTAAAAAAACATGTCTAAACAAAGAAGATGGATCAATGGTAATTAAGGCATGTGCTGGAGATTCAGCTGTAAACGTATGAAGGTAATATTCAGTCAACTGGCCTTAAGTATATATATATATATATATATATATATATATATATATATATATATATATATATATATATATATATATATATATATATATATTCATTCATTCATTCATTCATTCATTATCTCCCGCTTATCCTCTATTAGGGTCGCGGTGGGGTTCCCCATGCCCATCCAGGGGAGAACGTCTCGGGCGCTGGGCAGATAGACCCAGGACAGGGCGCCCATCCATCGCTGGGCATATATATATATATATATATATATATATATATATAAAAAATGTTAATTTTTTTTTAATTATTAAGTTACACTTCAGGTTAGGGTTAAAGGGCTGTGATAAATGCAAATAAAAACATTGACGTACTTTACAGTTCTTACAGCAAATTCCATCAGAGGAACACTGGGCACCTGGAATTAATTTACATGTGCTGGCATTGCAGCATGTATCGTTACATTCCTGCAGACATACAAACAAAACCATAAATGTTTTGTACACTAATCTTTCATGCTTCATTTAATACTCATAAACATGGATGTATTACAGCGTCTTACATCAAGCAGGCCACAATCGCACTCTTCTCCTTTCTCCACATACAGGTTACCACATCGTGGTCCTCCCAGCATCTTCTCTGGCTGTGGTACATTAAAGAGGCACATGCCTCCACCATGCATCAGGCTCAGAGAAAGATCTCTTTGACTGCAGCTACTGAACAGCTGACCAGGCATAAACCTGCATGAAACAATTTTAAACAATGTACATAATGTAGTGTTTATTCTCACCCCTACCATGACATGTCCTTGTACTGATATCATGTACTGCTTTGCTCTAATCGGTGGATTAGTTAGGAAATCTACAAAAAATATTTATACATGAAATAAACACTAACATGAATCCAATGATAGACCCACCCTGTAGATGGCTCCATGATACAGCCCCCAAGGCGTTGTTCGTTCTGGCACTCACAGTGGCGGTCTGCTGTGTCATGATTCATGCCCAGGTTATGGCCAAGCTCATGTGCCACAGTGGATGCCACACCCAGCACACTGACCAGGTGATCCTATAGCACAAAGCTTACATAATAAGAGCAGCATTATGCGGTACAGGACCTTTAAAAAGCATTAATTCTGCAAAAAGCCACACTTTTAATCTCAACAAAGTGCTAGTGTTCAAAACTGTAAACATACATTTGAGAAAGTCCTTCACATCACATCTCTTCATAATGACAAATTTCTAAACAAAATGAAAAATCCTTTATTGAGTGTTATTTTGTAAAGTGCCATCAACACCTCGCCTGGTAGTCTGCCTTTTTTTTTGAGTTAGTGTGTGTCCCGATTCCCCAGGTCTGAATTAGTTAATTAACTCCCTTCTTTCATTCATTCATTCATTATCTTCCGCTTGATCCTCCATTAGGGTCGCAGTGCGGTTCTCCATGCCTATCCAGGGGAGAACGTCTCGGGCGCTGGGCAGATAAACCCAGGACAGGGCGCCAATCCATTGCTAGGCACACACTCACTCACACAGACACACTCTATATGGGGCAATTTTAGGAATTCAATTGACTTGATCCATTTTTTTTGGACTGTGGGAGGAAACTGGAGAATCCGGAGGAAACCCACGCAGACACGGTGAGAACATGGAAACTCCACCCAGATGGGGATTCGAACCGAGAATCCCTAGTGCTGAGAGGTGAACGTGCTAACCACTAAGCCACCGTGCCGCCCTCTGCTTTATTTTACTATGTGTTAATCTATTTGGACTGCTACTTGGCTTCCCAGTGTATATGTCTGCACTGCACTCACAGACCAGACATAATATATTTCACATCATAAAATTGCCAATCACTGCACTCAACAGTATAATAAGAGAGTGTAATAACATAGCATTTTACCACATTAACTCCTCCAGATCTGTCCTTTGAGCACATGGAAGACTGTGAGGCCATTCCCACTGTTGTGCCATCAAATGATTCACCCCTATACAAAAATACATGATCCAAAATCAGGATTTCTGTCATAGAATCACATAAAATAAGGCTATAATCATTAAAACACCAAAACTCTTTCCCATTCATTTGAAGAAAGATTATATATATATATTTACAAGTAAACATGTCCTATATGGACAAGACCTTAAAGTGACTACTAGGTAATAAGTGACTGCGCCAAAAGCAGTCCATCCTGTGAAAGGAGAACTGAAATATTGATTGACTGTTAACTTTATATTTCAACTGTTTAATGTAAAAATAATAACAAAAGTTAACACAATGTAATAATTACAGTGTTACAGAATAACAGTCGTAAAATTAAATGGTTAAACTCAAATTGAACTAAATGACTGAAGCATCCTTACCAAATTACATGGGGATCTTTGAAACCCCCTATAACATCAGCAAAATATGTGCTAGCTGTAATAAGCAGGAATACATATGATAAATATGTCTACTAACCATTGTGCATTGTATTAAAAGTAAAGTCTGTCATGTGCTTGACATCTGTATTTACATTTACATACTGTAATTACCTGGAAAGGGCAGGGATATTTTGTTTTAAGGTTACGATGTGATTATTCCATTTATTTTTAGTTTATATAAATGAAAAAAAGATTTTAAATATTTGTTAAAATCATTGTTCCTAAAATCAGTTTAGATGAACCATATCCTCAGCATTTGCATCACACACACTTCAGACTACTCTGTCTCTTTTCTGCGGTTTTCTCAATTTACAATACTTCTATTTCATTTCAAATCAAACATTAAAAAACCGGGAACTTAGCCACTAAGGCAGTACAAATCAGCGCACTCTAACTGCTGGTCCCAGGCCTGGATAAATAGGAAGGATAGCGTCAGGAAGGGCATCCGGTGTAAAAGCTGTGCCAAATAAAACAAGCAAATCTAAAATAACAACCTGCTGGGCAGCCCCTAATGGGAACAATTAAATAACAAGGACTATATGTATTTTTTAATATACAGTTTGTCATACACCAAAACTTAATATGCAGGAAGAAGATTTAAGAATAGTGTCTATTTATTTAGGATTAAATCACTGAAATAGGGTGGAACCTGATTATTCTGCAGGTAGAACATTTAGTTTTCATGAAATAAAACTATTAAGAAACCACATTATGGCTTGAAAGAAGGTTATATTGAAAATATTTAATATTTATTAAGACAAATTTTATGTCTTGTTTCTTGTGAAGTAATCTCTTATATCTCATAATTCTAAATTTATTTAATTTGTACATACAACTTAAAATTCCCTACAAAATTAGTTGAAAACATGATGCATTATAACCTACATCACTAGTTGTGCGTTGTCATGGTGAAGTCGTGGTAGAAGCTCTCTTGTCCTCCAATCCAGAAAACGGTTAAGCGTATCAGTGGGATTCTTATCTATGAGAATTTTATCCTGATCACTCCAGATCTCCAGCCCCACAAGGGCGACTCGTACATTCAGTGGACGATAATACTGACATACAAACGGAAGTCACATGAAATCAAATCTATTTGAAGGCAACTTAACACATTTCAAAATTAAAATTAACATGCACTATTTTTATGTATCCTAGCCAATTACAAGAGCAGGGCTGACACACACTGAATCAAACATCAATCTCAAAGTGGAAAATTGCCATTCCATCACAGGAACAACACAGACAAGCCAAATAAAAAAAATGAAGGCAGCTTGGTTTCTTCAGTTCACTAGTAAAGATAAAATAACTCTAAGAGTTACCTATGCAGGAAGGACATAGGGCACTCACTCACGAATAAATACATTAAACAAAATAAAACAGAATTAGTGTGTCCCTTTAATTAATGAATACACATATTGAAATATTTAAAATAATTTCAATTATTTTCATTATGTTTTAGTTATTCTAAGCCACTTAACCTGATTAGAATAGCAAAGGTGCCAGACGCTAAGCAAGCAATCCTTTGGTAAAAGACTGAAAAACACCCTGGACAGGTTACTAGGCCATCATAGTGCAGAAACACATTTAAATTTTACATTAACATTTAGTCATTTAGCAGACGCTTTTATCCATTTAAATACATTCAATACACCTACACACCTAGTGAAAACAACCAGCTTAATCATATATAATTAAACATAACAAAATAATCCACAATGTCTTTTTTTTTTTTTACTTTTGTCCTTTTTTACTTTTATCAGTTAGTTTTGGTAAGTAAACATTACCATTTGTGCATCTTCCTGATTTACATTTTTAAATTCAATTGGAAATAAAAATTTATTAAATGGATTTATTAAATTATTAAAACACAAGATTAATAAAACTCAAACAATCAAACTGAACTTACCCAGTCTACCTGGTTGGCCACATCAAGTAATCGATAAATAATGGTCTTGTTGTTTTTCTGATAATTAAGGTACTGTAAGAAAAAAATTAAACAGCAAAATAAAATCTTGTGTAAATTACAAACATATTTTTAATCTGACCACTAGGTGGTGCAACGCAATTAAATGACATTTTATCATTGCATAACGCCACAATTCTGAAAGTCCTCAGTAAAGCCCATGTTTTCATATAGGTAAACTGACCACAGTAAATTGCCTCTAGATCTGAATTTCTGCTTGAATGTATTAAGTCCTGAAATCTGTCCTGGCTATTGCACCACACCTTACCCAATTAACACTGTACCAAATAGCTTGGATATTAATAATAAAAAATGTGTAGCTTTACAAATTCGTATACATTTCTAAGTTAGAGGCAGTTCATCCACTTTCCTAAAGTCTTTTAATAATGCATCACTGTGTCAGATTTAAAGACTCACCTCTTTGTGATCAGCCACCAGCACTAACTCAATGTATTTGGTCTCTACAAGAATATTTCGTTTGGTCTATAAACATATTTAAACAAATCTCAATCAGTAATGTAAGGATAATTATTATATGCAACAATAAAAATAAACAATTTTAATAAAAAAATTTCTGACCCAAAATGGCCACACATTCACATACTAATGTTTCACTCACTCTGAGACTTTTAGGGATGACCTGAATAGGAGGAATGTATGTGTGAGTAACTCCACATCCCAAAAATTCAGTGTTTAGCTGACGAGTTGAGTAAAGTAGATGCAAATCAGATTTTTCCTCTTTGCTAACGTCATCTTCTTCTGGTTGTACCACGAAGCTCAAACTGTCATTGATTACAATTACTCCCCTGGTGAGAAATGCCTCATGTTAGTTTACACTATACATCATACTACAAGTTTTTACACAATGAATACAATAGTATTTAAACATATAATGTATTTGTATGTAGGTCATCGCGTAGAAGTAATGCCGGCAACTGGGTGCGCCAGGCCATTTCTTGTGTAGGAGTCTGGGGATGATGTCACCATGTTCCAACAAAATAACATTGAATGAATTCATTAATTAGCTTCCTGTAGCTTACCAATGCAGTGTTCTCTATTTGACCATTTTAGAAAAGATATCCCAGCACCCACCAGAGGGATTCTGAATCATTTTAAAGGGGTTTGCTTCACAAAAGTAAACTAATAATGAAATGTGATTCTGCTCATCATTACATACTAAAGGAATCAATAATATAATACCAAATACTCACAAAAATGTTATTGGTATAAAATAACTAATAATTTTTTGTATTGACAAAAGTGTAGCAAAAAGAATAAAATCAAAAAAGTGTTTTGTTATTAAGAAGTAACAGACCTTTAACTACTTTTGATATTTAACAAAGAAATATACATACTTTGAGGACAAAGGTCTAGGGTCATGGTTTAATTATTTCCCATTATAAGATTATCCATTCTCTGTAGATTTAACAAGTCCTCTCTAAACTTTTTCTACAAGATTTTGCTGTGTATTCGTTTTTGCCCATTCTTCCAGTGGAGATTAGATACTGATTTTGTCATGAGGACCAGGTTTCTTTCTAGTTTATACCAAATATGATTGATGGTAATAAGATCGGGGCTGTGTGTGGGTCAGTCCAATTACCTATATTACCACTCCATCCCTTTATAAACCATGCTTTGTTCAGGTACAGGTATGCTAAAGCATAAAAGTGCCTTTACTAAATTCACTCGCTCAATTGCTCTCTCTCTCTCACACTGTTTTCCTTTTACTCACCCCATAGATGTATATGAAACATGGAACATTAAATGATGTAATGGACTAATACACCCAGTAGTGGATACACTGACTAGATATTAGATCATACTGAAAAAAAAAAAACTTTGTGTGAACACCCTAATGTCTAAAGTCCACCCACTACATTTATTACCTTTAAAGAAAGTAAGAAATAACTATTCTGCAGTTAGTTTAATAAAACTATTTCAATTTTTTACTTCATCATAGCTTCTTTGACAGAAGAAAATTACATGTAGCTTGCCCCGTTTCCCCACACAATCAGATATTTAAATGGTTTATTAAGAATAAACCAAAATTACCAAAATGACTTTCGTTCATTGACCCAACTGCTGTGTACTTAGCACTTTGAGATTCTTTGAAAGGTAAAGAGCATTACAAATAAAATGTATTATTATTATGAATATTATCATTATTGTTGTTATTATTATTACTGCAATTACCTATTATTTAAATAAGTATTATTCAAACATTAATAATAAATTAATCAGAGATAACATGGATTAAAAGAACAGGCGGCACGGTGGCTTAGTGGTTAGCACATTCGCCTCTCAGCGCTAGGGATTACCGGTTCGAAGGGGGGGGGGGGGGGGGGGGGGGGGGGGGGGGGGGGGGGGGGGGGGGGGGGGGGGGGGGGGGGGGGGGGGGGGGGGGGGGGGGGGGGGGGGGGGGGGGGGGGTTTCCTCCCACAGTCCAAAAACATGGATCAAGGTAATTGAATTCTCAAAAATTGCCCAATTTAGAGTGTGTCTGTGTGAGTGAGTGTGTGCCCAGCGATGGATTGGCGCCCTGTGCTGGGTCTATCTGCCCAGCGCCCGAGACGTTCTCCCCTGGATGGGCATGGGGAACCCCACCGCGACCCTAATAGAGGATAAGCGGGAGATAATGAATAAATGAATGGATTAAAAGATACTTTGCACACTTGCATCCATAACATCCATCCATCCATGCATCCATCCATTAACTTCCGCTTTAACCTATATTAGGGTTGCGGGGGGGGAGTTCCCCATTCCCATCCAGGGGAGAACGTTTAGGGCACTGGGCAGACACACCCAGGACAGGGCGCCAATCTATCGCTAGGCACACACTCACTCACAGACACATTCTATGGAGCTATTTGGAGAACTCAATTGACTTGATCCATGTTTTTGAGGGAGAACATGGAAACTCCACCCAGATCCCCCATGGGGATTAGAACCGGGAATCCCTAGCGCTAAGAGGCGAACGTGCTAACCACTAAGCCCCCGTGCTGCCCCTGCATCCTTAACAGATGACAGGAAATAAATAAAAGCCATAGGATAAGAAACAATAATTTAAAAGCTCTTACAAAAATGGAACTATAGGGGGGAAAAACAGAATTACCGTAAGCCATGACAGGTGCTGAGTGCCAAGCGTGATTTGGGAAATCCTCTCACAGATCCATGATAGTAACACTGGCCCTGAGAACAAATAAATAATGAGTAAATATTCCACTCTCTTTGTCCTTTGCTTCTTCATACTTTTAACCATTTTCTTATTCCTAAAAACAATAAGGGTTATTATCATAATCTCCACAAAATGCAGTTCAGATTTTCTAAAAGCTGTTCCAACTTTTTCTGCTAATTTTCAAAGTTTTTATTTATGTATCTTTGATGTCAAACATACAGAGAAATTGAGCAACTTAGAAGCAACAAAATGAAAAAGTCTTCAGTTGCAGCTCAAATTAAACTCTTGGTCTGCATATCATATGGATATAGAGAGATACAGTAAAACAAGTCTTTGGCTTGTATATACAGACTCTTTCCAAAAATTTTAATATCATGGGAAAGTTGATTAATTCCCATAATGCCACTCAAAAACTTAAACTTATGATTATAGATTCACGGCCCACAATTTAAACTGGTTGGCCAGTCAAGTCAAGCACTGTGATGGCATGGGCATCAAATCAGGTTTTAGTGCTTCTGGCAGCATGGGCAGAGGCCAGGTCCTACTGGAAGATGAAATCTGCATGAAAATTTTACTTTTTAAATCGAATTATGTAACAATCAACTTTTCTATCATATACAATTTTTTGGAAAGGGTCTGTTTATATAACTGTATTATAACCCTGTTAATAATAAAATTTGACATTCAATTTTTTTTATATGAAGAAAGATAAAATCAACACTCAATTATTGTGCAAGTAAAAAAAAAAAAAAACACCAGTTGGCTTTCCTTCATGGACACCCTAGTCCCATTTGGCAGATAATGGAAGATGTTAGGTGGTTTAGCCAAAAGATTTCTGTTGAATAAAAATAAGATATGTAAATAAGAAATTATTTTAAAAAAAAGGCACAGACATGATAACACAACATTTACATAAAACATTTGCATATAACTACAGACTTACTGGTTTTTTTCCAAATCCAGCAGAAGAAATTTGTCTCCTATCTGCAACCCACACACAAGTGTGTCTGGGTAACCTTTCTGCAAACAGAGATTAGATAACAATAAAAAATTATGAAAAAAAAATCCAAAACCTAAAGATTTCAGTCCCTTTAGAAAGTATGTAATTACCGATTAGCATTACTGTAATAAAAATTAAAATCAAATGTAAAATCAAATGTCTATAAAGGGTCAAGGTGGGTTTGAATTAGGTGGTTCTACTCCTGGATTTTTCTAGAATATTGTGAATAGTGTGTATACTTATACTACTAAAAATTTATAGATTAATGCCTAATTTTTTAAAATACAGCTGAGGACCAGTAGTTGCTAATCGCTAGTGTGCCACGGCTAGAAAAGACAAAGTCCAGAGCTACAAACATCTAGCACGCGATGCGACAAAACGCGATATATATAACACTGAACAAAGAGAAGGAAGGGCTTTTAAACATGTAAGTGCTGATCACCTGACAAGACACACAGCTGCACTAGATCTTTACTAATGGCAAATAATAATAATAACAGGACCCAATATGGAGCAACGGAGCAACAGGACCCAATACGGAGTGACCCTCCAAAAAAAAGGGGTACTACAGATAAGAGCACCAATGATGCCACAGGTGAGAGCACCTAGCAGACAGAATCCATCCAGCATGGATGCTGGAAGCACATGTGTCTCTCAAATTCATTCATTCATTCATTATCTTCCGCTTATCCTCTATTAGGGTCGCGGTGGGGTTCCCCATGCCCATCCAGGGGAGAACATCTCGGGCGCTGGGCAGATAGACCCAGGACAGGGCGCCAATCCATCGCTGGGCACACACTCACTCACACAGACACACTCTATATGGGACAATTTTGAGAATTCAATTAACTTGTTCCATGTTTTTGGACTGTGGGAGGAAACCAGAGAACCCGGAGGAAACCCACGCAGACACGGAGAGAACATGGAAACTCCACCCAGATGGGGATTCGAAACGGGAATCCCTAGTGCTGAGAGGCGAACGTGCCACCGTGCCACTAAGCCACCGTGCCGCCTGTCTCTCAAATTGTGGGGGAAAAAGAAGTGCACCCTTCATCCGTAGCTGGAGGTAGGTACGGAGCCAGAGTGGGAAGCTGTAGCTCAGCATATCAAAGGGGGGGGGGGTGAAGCCTGATGAGCGGCGAAGAATGATTTTTGGAGCCTTGTGTCGAAATGCACAAGGAAGTAGGGCGGGAACAGCGCCGTCATCCAGGCAGATTGGGACAACTGACCAAGATCCTGAGAAGTGAAGAGGTGCTGAGGAACGTCCCGAGCGAAGCAAGCAGGCATTGGTAACGTCCTCAGTGTAGAAGGTGATCCGGTCAAACTCGCGGAGCTATGGAGGAGAGCTCCGACTGTACAGCAAATGGGTGATCACTGGTTCAGCTCAAAAATCAACGGATCTGGCTCAGAAGGTTGTTCATCTGGCTCCGAGGTCAACAGGTACTGCTTAGAGGGGACCTTCATAGCAGAGTGGTGTGCTGACAGGAAGTGAACACCAGTTCCAAAAAACTGTTCCACGGCTAGAAAGGACAAAGTCCAGAGCTGTAGAAGGTAAAATCTTTAGGACACTAAATGAATACAGACATGTGGCATACAACGCCACAAAACGCAACACATACAAGTTCCAACACTAAAGACAAGGAAGGATGGGCATGTTGCAACAGATCTCACAAATGACAACTAACCCAACTCAATAGTGGGCAGTGATGTCCAAACTGGCAAAGCTGGAAATACCACCAGCGACCAGTATGACAAATATGCAGTCCATATTATGATGTGCTATTACTTGTTTCCCACTAGACTTAGAGTTTGTATATATTTTTTACAATATTATTGTTAAAGACCCATAAATACTACTTGGCCACTCTAGAGTAGGCAGTATAGTCCTTTCAAAGTTTGACAATGTCACTTTGGCTTTTTAGGGGTTGAAGTATAAAAAAAATGGTAAAGCCATTTGAAACAATGCACTTATAAGAAGATGATTTATAAATGATATTGAACTTAATATTGTACCATGCAATGCAGATATGTTGTTACTTAGATGAGAAGATGCAAATAAACATTAGTAAAGACAAATTAATGCTTATCTTCTTCTTGGCTCCCTGTAGATTCCAGCATTTAGTACAAGGCAATGACTATCCAACTCATTCACTTTGCTCTAGTGATGAATGGTGTCTGGTGATTCAACCTCACTGTGGTGCTAATTCTCACTCCATATTATTCACCACTGCTAAATGGTGGAATGATCTTCCCCACTTTGGCCATAAAGCTGAGTCACTCTTTAAGAAACAACTCATAACATATCACTTCCACAAACCCTTGCAATGAAAAAAGCCAGATTGGATAATGATCAGGTTTGATTATACTCCAGTGTAGCTGTTTTTTCCTACTGACTACTAACTTGTGTTGTTCTCTTATTTGTAAGTCACTTTGGATTAAATGACTAAAATGCAAATGTATGGATTTGAAAATGGAACCAGCATGTAACATTACTTTTTGCTGTACATGTTCTTTAAATTTATGTTCATGAGACTGTATTTTTTATATAATAAATGCTGACTGCCCAAGTATGTGTAGGACTGTACCAATAAAATGAAAGCCTACTGAGCTGGCACCTTAAGCAGATACAATCACATTTCCCCACACTGATGAACCTCCTTCCTGCTAACAGGAGCTACTGAAGGGGGAATACCAGACAGAGTGGTCTACAGACACACAGAAAACACACTGAAAACATAGTAACACACAATGACACAAATACACAATGTAATAGCAGGCTGGTAAAAAAGTGAAACCTCATCCTGCTTCCTTTAACACTGCCACCTCAGTTTCCTGCCTTTCTCCTCTGTTTCCTTCTGCTTTTGCAATTCACTCAAGAATATCACAGCTAAAGAAAACAGTCTCATAAATTACAGTCTAACTGGGCACCACACACAAATCCACCTGAGGGTTTTTAAGCAATATTTCAGTATCCTTTAGCCTAGCATATCTATTTCACAAGTCCGAAAATGTTTAATGGTGGTAATTATAATGGAAATCAATAGATGAAAGAAAGCTTAATGTGGTCAGGCTTGTAGGTACCTTAAACCATATGGCCAAACATGTTAGTATGATCTGTCCATAATACTAATATAAGCTTGTTGTACATCTCATTTTAAAACTATTGACATGCCAGAACTTTTAAAAAGACTTTCCAAAAGGAAAAAGCCTTTAAATCAATAATTCACACACTTTCCACTGTAGCCATTTACTTTCATTTGCAGTTTATTTTTCTCCCTCATTCTTTTTACGGTTTGAAACAAAATATGTTGTTCTGTCTTTGCTCCATATATGATTGAAGTCACCTTGTCAGAAGACTGCATTTAAACTACGGCACCATTGGAACTTAACCAGCCACACCCACCACAAATTGGTATTGCTTGTAAACATGTCCCTTAATGTAAGCTAAACTGAATGGCCGGTAATAAAAAAAGGCAGAGACACATTCTGCAAAATTGAATTTGCAATACTGTTTGTACAAGAAGTTGAATCTTCCTAAGTTAACTATCAAGAACTATAAGAAAAAGAAAGCTGGGCTCTGAGCTATTTAATGGGAGAAATGCATGGCATGTTTTACAGTGGGATTAGAAAATAAAGCTGAGCAAGACAGTTAAGCATTGTAATGCTACTACAGCTAAAAAAAAACAAATTACCCAAATGTCAAAATCTTTTAGTATGTTTATTTGTTCCATACATTTATTAACTAGAATGTATTTATAGGCCTCATTTAATACATGTGCAGTACAAATTAACAATAAAGCCTAGTGTGTGTAAGCAACATAAAATAAGTGGATTGTAATCTCAAGACTATGTACAAAGTAAGTGCTGAATACAACACTGCATTTTATTTAACATTCAGACTTTATGGAATGTATTTATTTCATACTGTATATTTTGCATTGTATTTATTACTAAATGTACTGTAGTAACTAAAGTTTCGCACCTCGATTGAGAAGGAATATAAATACAGTTGAAATTTAGTGAATAAGCACTTCAACATTTTCAGCTAGATAGCTAGATAGGTAGATAGATAGATAGGTAGATAGACAGATAGATAAACACAGTAACAGTACAGTAATGCAAATACTGCAAATAATAATGTATGTAAAAGTGCCAACAGTGTCAGTTTTAATAAGTAATCTAAAAAGTGATCGTAGTGCAAAAAAAATGAATAAAACAGTTTTTGTTTCATATTATTTGACCTTATTTGTCTTTCTGGCCCAAACTAGAAGAATTATAAAGCATGATGGCTCTTGGAACAAAGGATCTCCTGAGTCTGTCTGTAGAGCAATTCAGTGACTGTTTGTTGAGTGTTCTCCTCTCTGCCACCTTAATATCAGTCCAGCTCCACACCCACAACTGACCCCGCATGCCTGACAAGCTTTGTGGTTTTAATGCTACCACCCCAACACACCACAGCATAGAAATGACAGCTGGACACCACAGGCTGATAGAATATTCCTACAGATGTTGAAGGACCCAATTCTCCAATATATAGCAAGTATAGATTTACCAATGAATATTAGATACTGTTTTAATGCTTAATACAATCAGCACAAAAGAATTGTGTTTTAAGGGCTAGATGACTGGATGAATGTCGGAAAACAACTGGGTCCTCTAATTGTAGATATGCCTATGTAGGTATGCAATGAGGGATATTTTCACCAATCATCACACCATCGAAACTCACCTTCAAATCGGTTCATTTTGCTTTACAGTCTACAGAAATGGTTTCTTAAATTGTTGGCTTTTTTGTATTTAGGTGATACAAGAAATCGTACAGCTTCCTATAGCGATCCTTCCTTTTAGCCTCTGTTTAACCCTAATCTATTATATCTGTGTTTGGCAGTTGTTCATTTTACTTCTTACTCGCAATCTCCAATACACATGTCTAATGCAGTTTTCCTGTCTTGTTCATGAGCCTACACACACACACACACACACACATACACATGTTCCAGCCAAAGGAATGACCTCATCAGCACATGAATGCTGGGTGTGGTCCACTGGGGAAGTTTTACTGTGAATAAAAAGAGGGAGTGCATATGTTTCCTCGCAATTCTCCTGGCCTAAAGAAAGACCTTATCGACTGGTCTATATTGGACATCACAGTATATACATTTAAATTTTGGAAATCATTAAAATATATCAAGTTAATATAAGCATCTCAATTGAAGTGCTGCCAGTTATATCTATGATTTTGTATTATTTGGTTCCCCTTTATTTATTATTTAGATTTCACCTTTACAATTGAACATATGTGAAAATTAAAGAAATTGATACACACCAGAACTTGTACACAGCAGAAAGCAGACATACCAGAATATCACACAGCTACTGTGCATTCTTAAGCTTTAATTTGTGTGGCTGCCATTCCTGCTAGCAATTGGTTTAAAGGATTTAGAGGGCTGAGGTTTAACCAAGCTTGCAAGAAACTCTGTACAATAAGAAGTTCTCCATAATGTAGACCATATTATTTTTGGCACCGTTATCAATAATAGTCTAATAATAATTCATCTTAATTTTGGGTATTTTAATTACTGTAGTATAGGTTATTATTTTCATATGAAACAAAAACTGCTTTATACCCTCAAAAAGACCCAAAATACCACTAATAATTGGGAAACATGTAGAATAGACCATCATAAGATTATAAACTGATCTACACCCCAGACTACAAATCTTTATTATTTTAAGAAATGGGAAGGCACCTACAGTATATCTATGCCAAAAATATCAAATCAAGTTTCAGCAGTTAATTATTAAGAAATCTACAGCTATAGATCCACAGTTTGTCTGGACAGTTGTCTACCGGACAGAAGATATCCAGATAAACAAGTAAACTTAAATGCTGATTTAAATTTGGGTTCTGGCTCACCCAGGGCATGTTCATGGTTCTGTATTTGATCTTCCACAATCATTTACAAATGCCGACACCCTTCCTAATGCAACCATCACGTAAAATCTGTGGAAATCTCATTAGTCAATGTAATTTTATCCAGTTCACAGAAAGTCTTCTGGAGATGAAATGAAAGGCTGAACATGAGTCACACAGGATGTTAAATTCTTCTCTTGTTTTATTTCATGGTAACCCCAAGCTTCTTATCCTCAAGCCAGCCAGGATGCTCCAATGATGGCTGTCGACTGCTCACATCATAACAAATGAACAGTGGGTGTTTAATAATTTAACCAAATCAAATTAACTACTGTTGTAACAGTGGTTGGAATTTTGCACTGCAATTTTAGTGCTGCTTTGCAAATGTTAGAATTTGCCAATGAAAAAAAAAAATTAGCGAGTGTCCTAGTTCTGCCCATGTCCATGTTGGTTTTCTTCAGGTTCTCCTGTTTCCACCCACAGTCTAAAAACACGAATTTATAATGGATAAATGGGAGTATATTAGTAAAATGTTAGTATTATGACATGTTTAAAACTTGTTTACATATAAACCCATTTTTGTTTGTCCTCCACATCATTACATTTTCTCAAAGCCAGAACTTTAAATCTTAGCCTCCAGCTTATCTGCATACTGTGATCAATTCAAATAATAATACCACCAGGTACAGCTATGTTTTGCTGCGTTCAAGTTTCTGAGACTTTGCTTTTACTGGACATTACATGAGCCACAGTTTATGAAATAGTTTTATCTACATTAGCGGAATAACTGACAGTCATTGCCATCCCTGTCTGAAAACTGGTGTGTGAGATGTCTGGAAATTGGACATATATGAAATAAGGAAAATGAATAAATTGAAAAAATCTAAAAGAAAAACAAAATAAAATAAAAGGCACCGCTTATATACAGATCGGCATCAGTGGAAGCCTGGAAAAACATTTTCAGGCACCCAAAATTACCAAACTCCACACCCATCACCCCACCTTTCCTCTTTCTCTGAACACAGACACAAATCTCCCTACCTTTCCTCACCAAAAGAAAACAATCTAAAAAAGACCACGGTTGCCATAGAATCCTGCTTCACTTTTCCAACTACTGACACCTAAAGAGACCTCTCTTCTGCTAACACTTGCTATAATCTAATCCTTAATTATAACTAGGTGCAATATTGAGGGGCATTGACATCTGTGATCAAATCAAAAACGGCTAGCATTTTATTAAACTTTAGTTTAGTTTTTTGCTGCATAATATAATAAGTCAACTTGTTTGTTCTTACTTGTAAATCACAGTGGATAAGTGTTTACATAAAATAACAATGTAAAATGTAAATTGGATATTTACAAACATAATAATAAAAACTATTAAAATTTATTTAGCTGTGTTTTGTTTATATGTATATTTTTTTCAGTATATACCTTATCATACCTTATCATTATTTCAATCTTAATGTCTAATTAAATAAAGACAAGAGGGTGGTTATATCCACTGTTTGTTGTATCCTTGGCACTTGCCATAAGATAAGCTGGAAATTCAAATGAATGTTAACATCTGAAACAGTTTATAAATGTGCAGAGCTTTTGTCCGGTCATGGCTTTGTTCTTTCTTAATGAGGAAGCAAGTGATGAAAGGTGGATGTTAGTTTTCCTTTTTCATCATCCTGAAGGTGGGTAGGAAGCAGGCATTCAGTCATATTTATCTGAAGGCTTCCTGAAATAAGTATGATCTAAAAGACAAGGAAGTGAAGGCAACAGTAAAGGCAGAGACCCTTCCTGTGCAGCTGAAAAGACCTGTGAAATTATATCCAACTAAATTCTATTGTCTTCACAGAAAGCTAGTAAGAGCTGACACTACAAACTGACCACTTTAAAATCTCCCTGGTAAGTTTTACTGTGTGTAAATTTGTTACTACGAGAACGTCATTTAAATCAGCTCATCCCTGCAGAATCAAATTCTACAACAGTAAATTGTGAGTTTTTCCAATTGTTAAATATGGACACCTATGCGAGTCCTATGCTGTTAATGCTACAAGGAGGATGAGTACCCCACTGAGCATAACAGGGAGTTTTTTCTTGCCACTGTCGCTTCGGCTTGCTCTTTGGGGGTTTAAAGGCTTATAACTCTGTAAAGCTGCTTTGCAACAATTTATTATTGTAAGCGTTCTATAAATTAATTACTTGAACTTAAATTACTTAAGAAGATCAGACCATCTCTGTGTGAGCAGGCAACACGATTTTTTGCTTATCTTCCAGCTTGTTGATCCAGAACTCTACAACACTTCTGGTGTTCAACCTACCCGAGCTCATGCAGCTGTCCTTTGGCTTCCAGTAGATACCTGTATCTAGGGTAAGGCTCTGATCTTGGCCCAGAGGACAATTTCTAGAGGACAATCCCTTAATCAGTTTCATCAAGCACAGTATGTCTTGCTCGCTGCACTTTAATGGGGATTGCCCTGTAGTGCCTTTACTTCACCATGATGTTAAGATCCATATCTCTCACAACTGTTAAATGGTAGAATGATTTCTCTAGCTCTGTCCATAATGCTGACATGCAGTATTTTAATGAAACATCAAAAAACACACCTTTTATGCAAGCAAATTCTCTAATCGCCCTATCTGTTATATATGGTGCCCGATCAGTAAAAGGTCAGCAAATGATGGTACTGAAGTTTGGCTTTTTGATCTGTAACTTATTTACTAGACTTATGTTGTTGATTCAGAGCGGCACATCAGTGTTTATGATTTATTTATGCAAACAATATTATTATACCGGACACAGCATTTAATTATTTCCACATATTCACTTGTGGACTTACTAGTAAAACATCACTCAAGCTCCTCTTCTGTCCATCTACTATAGCAAATGGTCTTATCCTGTCCAATGGCTCACCCCCTAAAATGAGAAAGAAAGTAAAAGAAACATTAAACAAATACATATGACTATGTCCAATCTTATCAACAAAGTTAAATGGCCTGAGCTGTCTTGCCTGTGAAGACATTGAGATGCAAAAAATTATGACCGCACATATTTTCCTAAATCTAACCATGATTTACAACAGAGAACTATAATTACTAGCACCACCACCCTTTAAACCAGTCTGTTCTCATAATTCAATTCAATTTAGCTTATCACTAAAATTAACAAGTAATTTTGTGAAACAAGCTGGATTGAAGTATAAATTTAAGTTTTGTGATTATGTTTATATTTTATGGAAAAAAATGACTTAATTGAACTATCACTTCTTATAACAATATAGAGTCATCACAGGCATTACAGGATCCAGGGTGTGCCACAAAACACTCCCCACACCATTACCTCACCTCCACCAGTCTGGACCTTTTACAGCTGACAGGAAGGGTTTATTAATTCATGCTGCTTTTTCCAGATTTTGACTCTCCCACTAGCATGGTGCAACAAAATTCTGATTTCATCTTCCCAAGTTTTTTCATTGGTGAGTAATATAGTGTTGGCTATATTTTGCCCAATGAAGTCTTTCCTTTTTGCTCCACAGCAATACTGTCAAACTGGTCCTTAGACCATGCTACAAACGTGCATTCGGACACAATAGATTGACCAAAAGGGTCATATTCAGCTGTAAGCTGCTTGACATTCAGGCTGATCTCCAGAAGGATTCTTGACATTTATCATTTTAGTTTCCAAATCACTATCCCATTACTGTATACCCTGTCCTGGGTGTATCTGCCCAGCGCCCGAAACGTTCTCCCCTGGATGGGCAACCCCCCCCCCCCCCCGGGACATGTGTAGAGAATAATGGATGGATGGATGTAATAATTCACTGAGATTTAGAAAATTGTTTCATAATTATCTACTTTTAGTGCACAGCACCTTAGGATTTGGCTCATCATACATTACATCTAATGTTTTTTAAGTTTGCAAGAGCATTCTGACACACAACTCAAGAGAGATTCAGAATCTTCCTATAAGAAGTGACAATATTCTATATATGACCAGCTAAATCTGTCCTAAATTTACTGAACACAGCAATTTCACAGCTTACCCACAAAAATCATACAGGCAAAAACTTATTGTACATGTGTATGCTTTTTGGGTGTGTGTATGTTAGCGTTACCCAAAAATGTAGACTGTCTAGTTAAACACACAATATGTCATATCAGTACACACCCCTTGATCATTGAATAAAGGTGTCTCATTCAGTCACCTTGCCATGAAATTTGGACAATTGTATGCTTTAAACTTTTTACAACTGTGTGTCTTTTTTGTTTAAAAATGACTTTACCACAGTGGTCAAAGCAAGGTTAATAAAGGAATGTTTTTTTGAGTTTGGGCTGAAAGAACTTAACTTGCCCACATAGAACTCCTTAACCTAACTGAACACCTTTGGGATCAATACGAATTGTGGCTGCAAGCCAGACCATTTTATGCTGCATTTGTTTTTTACTGTTTACTTATTTACAGTATTGACGTTTAACATCTGGAACTTTTGTCCCTTTAGTGTTATTAATATCGTTCTTCTCTGCTGTGTATAACTGTATATTTGCCTGTGTAATTAAAATTATTTAGTAAGAGTAAGTTATATTTACTGAGCCTTCTGACATTCATGACATGTCCTTTTTACAGTAACAATAACATTACAATAACTTTACATATAAAATGTTTCTGTTCTCTGGTGGCAAATTACAAAGTGACTTCAAATTTCTTCAGTCACTATAACAAATAGTAAATGTAAAGCCCCAACATAGGAAAAAAATGTTTTGTTATTCAGAAATGATCTATTCATTTTACACACTATATATGATTATTTGCATCACTGTAAATAGTGAAGTGTTAAAAAAACTATTTTATACAAATGCATTGTTAAGTAGTAGCTGATAGAGCTTGAAGACTTGAAGTAGGTAAAATAAACTGGACATTTGCCTGTAATTTTCTTCTGTTTTCTTTTCTCAGTAAAGAGCAGTTTCATTCATTATCTCCCACTTTATCCTCTATTAGGGTCGCGGTGGGGTTCCCCATGCCCATCCAGGGGAGAACATCTCAGGCGCTGGGCAGAAAGACCCAGGACAGGGCGCCAATCCATCGCTGGGCACACACTCACTCACACAGACACACTCTATATGGGGCAATTTGGAGAACTCAATTGACTTGATCCATGTTTTTGAACTGTGGGAGGAAACCAGAGAACCCGGAGGAAACCCACGCAGACACAGGGAGAACATGGAAACTCCACCCAGGTGGGGATTCGAACCGGGACTCCCTAGCGCTGAGAGGCGAACGTGCCAACCGCTAAGCCACCGTAAAGGGCAGTTTCAATTTGTTAAATATACAGTTACATTTTAGGGCATTTTAAATATTGTTTAGTACTGGTTTAAATTTTAAACATGATCATTTGAATCAATATTGCAAAGCCCTTTAACACCTTTGCGCTTTAAAACATGGCTTTAACATTTCGATAGCTAAACCATTCAAATGACAAATAAATCCTTTATAAATATATTAGTTATATTACCCTTGGGCATCACGGTGGCTTAGTGGTTGGCACATTCGCCTCTCAGCGCTAGGGAATCCCGGTTCGAGTTTCCATGTTCTCCCCGTGTCTGCGTGGGTTTCCTCCGGGTTCTCCGGTTTCCTCCCACAGTCCAAAAACATGGATCGAGTTAATTGAATTCTCAAAATTGCCCAATTTAGAGTGTGTCTGTGTGAGTGAGTGTGTGCCAAGCAACGGATTGGCGCCCTGTCCTGGGTCTATCTGCCCAGCGCCCGAGACGTTCTCCCCTGGATGGGCATGGGGAACCCCACCGCGACCCTAATAGAGGATAAGCGGAAGATAATGAATGAATGAATGAATGAATATTACCTAATTTGAAACTGGTTTAGGTTTATGTACAGGACTTTCTTAATTTAAGAGAATTCTGTAAACGAGTGTAAAATTGGTAGAACCTTCTATTTACCAATTGAAATGTTTGTGGTAATTAAACATCCCAATGTTATCACATGTGAGAGTGTGGTTGCACCTTTATGAACAAAATGACTGGTTTCGGTTTTCGTGTCCTGCTGGGTGTCCCCACTGCGCGTCTCCGTCGTTCTGGCATTGTTGAATAATTCCACAGGTAGAGCAGAAGGTAATCCCACTGTACTGAGAGCTAATGTAGTCTGTGAGCGTGTGCCAAGCAATATCACGAACAACAGCAGAGTAAAGAAGGTCCGAAATAAAAGAGGAGAACACTGTCGCATGCTATCTGTTTCCATTCGGCGACAAAAAGAGCTGGAGAGCCAACAGAGAGCTGCAACCAAACAGGACTTCAGGTCCAATCCACCTGTGTGTGTGTGTGTGTGTGTGATGTAGCAGGTGCAAAATGATTCAGTGATCCAGTGAGTGAGCAGTTACACACCTCTCATCTGCCGAGTCCGAGCTAAACACTGAATATCGGCCCTGAATTCATACCTCCACTTATCATCCTTCAGATCAAACAATATCCTTTGTTATCCGTTCCGATATCGCGATTACAAAAACACTTTCTCCGGCTACACAATATGTAGATTTTGAGTCGCGAGGTTTGTGTGAATATACAGTTCTTATTGAACCGCATGTTTACAAGGTCGCTGAAGCAAAGCGCCTGCTTGCTCTTGCTCTCTCTCGCTTTCAGTACGGTGGGAGGTCCTCATAATGTTTAACTCTTTAATGGCCGAACGTGAGAAAACACATTAAACGCCTGAGGTACTTCAACTCATTGGAATTCATCCATCCATCTATCCATCTATTCATCCATCATCTTCCGCTTTATCCTCTATTAGGGTCGGAGGGGGGGGCATGCCCATCCAGGGGAGAACTTCTCGGCGCTGGCAAGATACACCCAGGACAGGTTGCCAATCTATCGCTGGGCACACACTTACTCACACAAACACACTCTATATGGGGCAATTCGGAGAACTCAATTGACTTGATCCATGTTTTTTGACTGTGAGAGGAAACCGGAGAACCCGGAGGAAACCCACGCTGACACGGGAAGAACATGGAAACTCCACCCAGATTGGGATTCGAACCTGGAAACCCTAGCACTGAGAGGCGAACGTGCTAACCACTAAGGCATCATTGAAATTTAGTAGTGGAATTTTTCTTTTTCTTTACAGTGACCTCTACACTAAGACACATTTTTAAAATATTTAACAAAAATACAGGAACAATAACATAATGGGCATGGTAGATCAGTTGTTTGGGTGTTGGGCTATCAATCTGAAGGTTGTGAGTTCAAATCCTGGGTCCACTGAAGTTACCAATGTGGGTCCTTGAGCAAGACCCTTAACCCTTAATTTAGACTTCAAGACCAAAAGACCCTTGATTGATCTAGGGGGGCTGTGAGCAGAGAGAACAACCAGGGTAGATCAATTGGTAACTACAATTGGTAACTACCTTGCATTGTTAGTTGCTTTGGATAAAAGCGTCTGCCAATTACCAAATGTAATTGAAATTGTAACATTAACTTCAGAGATCATAAAATGAATTATATGAGTTAGGGTTAGGGCCATTAATCTGAGGTTGAGGGTTCAAATGACAGGTCCACTAAAGTTACTATTGTGGGTCTTTAAGCAAGGCCCTTTATGCTTAATGCTTGATTATAGGCATCTGCTAAATGTCAAAATGCAGTGCAAATATGAATAATTTAGAGTTTGTGAGGGGGTGAGATAGCATATGCATAACAACAGTGGACTGGTCCCCTTAGGGTTATACAGAAGGAGGATTTTGTAATTGTTTGAAAGTGTTAATCCTCTACAAGGGTTGCAGGGAGGTTAAAGGGGTGAATGTTAAAGGGGTGAATGTTCTGCAAGAATCCATTGCTGGGTACACACTTACTCATCCAGACACACACACACACACACACACACACACACACACACTATGTTAGGGCAAATATTATAGGGTCGATTCACCTTAAATCCATATTTTTGGATTGTAGGAGGAAACTGGAGAACTTAAAGAAAACCAACGCAGACTGGGGGAGAACATAGAAACTTCACCCTGATAGAGATTCAAACTGGGATTCCCAGCAGTAAGAGGCCACCTTGCTGTCCTGTTTGTGAGATATTATTTTCAAAAAATTTATTTATTCATTATTTTCTGCTTAATCCTCTACTAGGATCATGAAGGGGTTCCCCAGGCCCCTCCAACGTAGAACGTTTCAGGCATTGGGCAGATACACACAGTACAGGGCGTCAATGTATCACAGGGCACATACTCACACAGACACACACACAAACACACACTAGGGCAATTTAGAGCATTCAATTTACCTTAAATCCATGTTTCTTGGACTGTGGGAGTAAACTGGAGAATCTGGCAAAAACCCACATGGGGACACTGGGATAACATTGAAACTCCACCCAGATTGAGATTTGAACCTGGATCCCCAGCGATGGGAAGCAAACATGGAACCCACTAAGACACTGTGCCACCCGTTTTCAAATTATACACTTCTAAATATGTAAGTATAAATCTTAATACTAAGAGTGTTTTTAAATGTTGTTTAATGGTAGATAAGTGTGAGTAGTGAAACATTGCTTTGTATTTTTTACAAGCAGATGTTGTTTTGTAGACACTACACTTTAAATCAGTATTATTTTAAATGTAAAAAACTTTGATACTGTTGTTTTACACCAAAGTCTTTTTAATAAGGCCACACCAGTTATACCAGCCTAAAAACAATAACATTTTGATAACTTGACAGAATAAAATCGAACTGCTTTTTAACTCTTGGGCACACAGCATGCTAAAAATTACAAATTAATTTCTAAAAAAAACAAAACAACACAACTGAGACAATAGACTTCTGTAAGAAATGCTATATTAATAAACGTGAACGTTGTTATGCAGGTTAATTCACAGAAAATATAAAACTTGCTGAAGTTCTACTCTATTTCATAGTTTGTAAATTAATTAATATAGTACACTGTCTCTGTATCATATTCATTCTCCTGGGAACATATTTCACTAGTGAATGTACAAAAACAGTTCCCTAAATCTTTCCAGCAATCAGCACAGTAAAGTGCAGAACATCCTGGAACTGTGCAATGCGTCGCCCTTTGTTTCCTCATGAATTTATCGCATACCCAACACCAACACACACCATAACCAATTAGTTCTAAAGGGTTCAGAAGTATAGACAATACCTGGAAGAAAATGCATAAAATGTGGATGACACATGACATAAAAAAGAAATAATAGAAAAACTGATTTAAAGTGAAAGTAAAATTAATAACAATCTGTAAAAAAACTGAAAAGGTACATGTATTATTTAATCCTGTATATTCACACAAGCAAGCATTTAAATACATTATGTTTCTAAGGCAAATACTTATTATAGAATTGCAAAAACGAAATGCTGAATTCCAGAATAATACTTTATTACCTCTGTGAAACATGATGGTGGTAGTATTACGGCTTTTTTTTTTTTGTTACGTCTGGGTAAGGATGGCTATTTATCTTTTTTTATTTATACCAACAAACTCTAAAGGAAGAGTCAAGACTTATGGGCATCAACAATCTCCTCTGTTTATGTCATGAGATATCTCTGTTTTTTAAATAAAACTAGGCCCCTGTTTACAAATGAATATTATCCAATCAATTAAAAACACCTGACAAATTAAAAAATTGAATTCAAATGATCTACTAAGGATTACATAATTTTAGCACATAATATACATAATTTCAAACATAATATTGAATACATTTTCTCAATAAATAAAAGTATTTTTTTTTGTTTGTGTTCTTGATCTACTACTAGGACTTTTTTCTTTAAAAAAAAAATGCAAAAAAAAAAATAAATTAAATTAATGACATTCTAAAGGGTTCCCAAACCTTCAGTCATGACTAAACAAGTCATAATTCATGGTCTCTCTGGCATCATATATTTATATCATTTATATAACTTTTGGGCTTTAATGTTTCATGTGAAATATAACTGCATACACACTCTTTTTGGTGCCTGCCGCTGGAGTCTGAGCTGTTTGCACTGTCGGCCAACAAACAATTTACGCCTTTGAAGCTGTAGATTGTAGAGGAAAAGTATCCGTTCCTTCTCTCTCTGCTCAGAACAAAAAAAAAAGGAAAAACAGGTCAAATATTCAAAATAACGTATATAATGCTGTAGTCTAAACACAATTAAATTATTTTACATTTTACTTTATGCATGACAGAGACAGAGGTATAGTTCAAGTAGTTGTCCTTGATTGTCCTTATAATTCATGAGTATATTCTCTGTTTGAAATTGGATTATGTGTTGTGCAACAATAGGCAATATGAATAATAGTGTTATTGATGCTGCAGCTGTGTTAAACCGATCCTCTTTATAACCAGTAGGGCTTTTAATAGATTGTGTCTAATACCGTTACTGAAAAAAACACTGAGCTTATATAATAGCTAATTAGTAAGTTTACATGTGTGTCTTGGAATATAGTAAAAATCTACCCTGGGGAAAAAAGTAAGGAATTTTTTTTTTAAATCAAAATATATGCTATTGTATACAATAGACATAATCTACACTAAACCAATTCTTTAAAAACACAAAGCTACACAAATACAGTTGTGCTCAAATGTTTACATACCTTGTCAGAATTTTTGCTTTCTAGGCTTTTTTTCGGAGAATATAAATGATAATATAAAAACATTTTTCCACTCATAGTTAGTGGTTGGGTGAAGCCATTTATTGTCATGCGGCTGTTTTCCATTTTTAAATAATAATGACATCCAAAAACATCCAAATGACCCTGATAAAAAAGTCACATACCCCAGTTCTTAATACCGTGTATTGCCCCTCTAACATCAATGATAGCTTAAAGTCTTCTGGGGTAGTCTTTATTTTCTGCCCATTCTTCTTGGCAAAAAGCCTCCAGTTCATGTAAATTCCTGGCCTGTCTTTCCAGAACTGCACACTTGTGATCCCTCAATGATATTGAGGTCAGGAGACCGAGATGGCCACTCCAAAAACTTCACTTGGTTCTGCTGTAGCCATTGATAGGTCACCTTGTGTTTTGAATCGTTGTCTTGTTGGAACGTCCAAGTGTGACCCATGCGCAGTTTCCAGAATGATGAGTGCAAATTTCCCTCCAGTATTTGCTGATAATGTGCTGCATTCGTCTTTCCTTCACCTTTGACCAAGTTTCCTGTGCCTTTGTAGCTCACACATCCCCAAAACATCAGCAATTCACCTCTGTGCTTTACAGTAGGAATGGTGTTCCTTTCATCATAGGCCTTGATGACACCTCTCTCATCACTCAAAATTACATTGGTACAGCAGTTTATAGGCTTGTCTCTGTGCTGTTTGACGTATTGTAGATGAGATACTTTGTGGCATTTGCACAGTAATAGCTTTCTTCTGGCATATAGTCCAGCTTTTATGCACACACACTAACTACAAACAAACAGGTCACAGGTGGGGATGTTACTTTGAGTAGCTAATCAAACCCATTTGTGTCAACTTCTGTGCCAAAATATCCAGGGTATGTATACTTTGGATCAGGGTCATTTGAATGGTTTTGGTTGTCATTATCAATTTAAAAGAGAAAATTGTTTGATAATAGTCAGTCAGTTTGATAATAAATGATTTCACCCAACCACCCAAGTTTTTATGTTATGATTCATATTCTCTGAAAAAAGGCCAAGAAATTCTGAGATATGTAAACTTTTGAGCTCAATGTTTGAGCTCAGTGTACTCAATATTGATTGACAGTAAGCAAATTTCCCATTCATTCATTCATTATCTCCCGCTTTATCCTCTATTAGGGTCGCGGTGGGGTTCCCCATGCCCATCCAGGGGAGAATGTCTCAGGCGCTCCATCGCTGGGCACACACTCACTCACTCAAACACACTCTATATGGGGCAATTTGGAGAACTCAATTAACTTGATCCATGTTTTTGGACTGTGGGAGGAAACCGGAGAACCCAGAGGAAACCTACGCGGACACGGGGAGAACATGGAAACTCCACCCAGATGGGGATTTGAACCGGGAATCCCTAGCGCTGAGAGGCGAGCGTGCTAACTACTAAGCCACCGTGCTGCCCTAAGCAAATTTCTGAATAATATAAATATTGACTGCATTTAACTGTATAAATGACAGTACTGTGTTACCTTGGGAAAGTAAAAGGCAGTAATAACTCTGCGTAGACGATAGGTGTAAACCTGGATGTAACACATGAGGCCCATCACCAGCACTGGGAGGATGCTCCATATGTAATTGATACTGCTTAATTTATGGAGCTGTGGAACACACTCTAACCACAAAAATATTAATGTACACACAACATGTATTTATACTGTTTATACATGCATTTAGGACACATTAAAACACACAATGCTATAAGATAATTATTACTTTACCTTTCATTTTCCTTATCTATATAATCCAGGTGCTAAATAATTCTATATTCACATATAATAAAAGTCCTAATGAACTCGTTTAACAGTTGTAGCTTTATGTATTTATTTTCTTTTATCTATTATTACCTAATTTTAGT
>JAFMOD010001540.1:455067-465950 GCA_019802435.1 Corydoras maculifer
TAATAATAGTAATAATAATAATAATAGGGGCGGCACGGTGGCTTAGTGGTTAGCACGTTCGCCTCTCAGCGCTAGGGATTCCCGGTTCGAATCCCCATCTGGGTGGAGTTTCCATGTTCTCCCCGTGTCTGCGTGGGTTTCCTCCGGGTTCTCCGGTTTCCTCCCACAGTCCAAAAACATGGATCAAGTTAATTGAGTTCTCAAAATTGCCCCGTTTAGATTGTGTCTGTGTGAGTGAGTGTGTGCCCAGCGATGGATTGGCGCCCTGTCCTGGGTCTATCTGCCCAGCGCCCGAGATGCTCTCCCCTGGATGGGCATGGGGAACCCCACCGCGACCCTAATAGAGGATAAGCGGAAGATAATGAATGAATGAATGAATAATAATAATAATAATAATAATAATAATATTACAAATAATAATAATTACATACTTGAATGTGGTGCTTTGTTTCTGTGCTCCATGTTTGTTTCTTTATCATTCAGTGGAAACCAGCATTTTTCAAATCAGTGTCATCTGTTTAACACTTTAGGTGCTTTTGTTTTGATTTAAAAAAAAAAAAAAACGGTACTAAGCACTTACACACTGACCTTTTTGCGTGCCTTACTTATGAGCTGATTATTTGTAGTGCAAATTAATCTTGAAAGTGCTGCATAAAAGAGAAAAAGATTTGTTGGTTATGGTATAAAGTCAAAATAGTGCAGCCATTAATTTTATTTATTTATTTATGTATGTATGTCTTTTTAGAGAATGAAATTCATGACCTGGTTTTTGCCTCTGTTTCGGAGTTTGGCATGGCGCCAGACCTGGCACAGTTTTATAGCCTTTAAATTTGGATGGCTGCTTGCATTTCTGTATGGAATAATGACGCTCTACATAGAAAGGCATGTGCTCATGTACTGCATCATCACCACAGTGACCTTTGCAACTGTAACCGCTTTTGGAATGGGATTTTCCAACAAGCTCCGGACAAATTTCACACTTATGCTGCCAATGCTGTGCTCTCGTAAGTGTCACGTTGAAAACAATACTAGTTAGCTTAATTATATTTCTTGGTGAGTACAGTCCTTATCCGCGCGGCCACCGTACAGCAAGCTTGTTAACCAGCTCTCGTTGTAGTGCTAGTTCATACTAGCGGGAAGTATGGGGGGGCGATTCGACCCCCATCGGGGTTGAAAGCCAGTGTTTGGCTTTTCAAGTCAGGAAGAGAGAACTATAGTTGCAATAGTTAAAAAGACTGAAGTATGTATTTTATTTTTAAATGTTAAGTTTTAAAGATTTTGCAGAATATAAATGCACAATTTGGCGGCACGGTGGCTTAGTGGCTTAGTTCGCCTCTCAGCGCTAGGGATTCCCGGTTCGAATCCCCATCTGGGTGGAGTTTCCATGTTCTCCCTGTGTCTGCGTGGGTTTCCTCCGGGTTCTCCGATTTCTTCCCACAGTCCAAAAACATGGATCAAGTTAATTGAATTCTCAAAAAAAAAAAAATTGCCCCCTATAGCCCAGCGATGGATTGGCGCCCTGTCCTGGGTCTATCTGCCCAGCGCCCGAGACGTTCTCCCCTGGATGGGCATGGGGAACCCCACCGCGACCCTAATAGAGGATAAGCGGGAGATAATGAATGAATGAATAAATGCACAATTTAGTTTTGATTAAAGGTTAATGCACCATGGTAAACTTTGTATTAATATATTAATAGAATTATTTGTTCATTGATAGATGTTTTTTATGTAAGGAAAAGCCAGGCAGCTAATTGAACCTAATACTGGTCATTTTAATTTAATGCAATCCTATTTTTTGGTATAAATATAAAATGATGCAAAAAGATTTGCCACAGGAAGGAACCCAAAAGTATTGTTTTAAATAAATGTTCTATTTGTTTACATTGTTGTTTCATCTTGTCATTCACATTATTTAAACAAAATTTAAAGACCATTTGAACTTTAAAAATCCGAATCGAATCGAATCGCCAGACACAGAGATTCACACCCCTAGTCCTCTGTTGGTTTTCTGTTCTCTATTGGTCAGGACCATCACAGAACATGTATAATTTGGATGGTGTATTGTTTATTGTCAGTTCTGCAGTAAGACTGATGTGGTGAGGGGGTTTTAGTGCAGCAGTGCTGCTGTAGTTTCATTTAAACACCTCAGTGATGCTACTGGGATAGGAATAATTCACCAACCAAATAATACCTGCTCTGTGGTGCTACTATACATATGTACATCTATTTCTGCTTTACTACACAGTAAATGTTTTTTAGGTCAAGGGAAAAAGTTGCTTCTTGTCCTTATTCTGAATATGGTAGTACAAGGTCCCTTACACAACACTCTGCAGAACTATAATCGAGCAGCAGCTAGCATAGTGTGTGGGAATGAGCTAGTCATAAACCAAACCCAACAGCTTATGCAGCGAGCTGCCACACCTCTTCTACGTGAGTCAGACAACCTTTCATTGTTTCATACACAATACAAAATCATAAGTTCCTGAGTACAGTCTCAATTTTCTTACAATGTCTTTATGCTTTGGTTGTTTAGCTGTGCTGAATAAAGTACAAGAGATCAGCAGGAATGCCTACTCACTATCAAACAGAGTGCAGAACTTCATTAATGCCCTCACGGACTCTGTTCGTCATATCTGTAAGAAAATTAATTAACAGATAAACAAAAGTAGTGGACTGCAAAACTGGAATAGTTGTAGTTTCACGTGTTAAATATACAGTAAATTATAATTGTAACATACGTTTCACTATTTTGACTGTTAAATTGACAGTCAAATTAAATTGACATTAGTCAATATTTCTTGCTGTTTTTCACATTTATAAGAATATAAAATAACGAATATTTTATGCTATATTTGGTATGAAATGCTTATACTGTACACTAGTTCAAGTAATTTATTTATATAGCACTTTTTAGCACATATGTACTGTAATAGACACACAGCAGCTTTACAATGTTATAAGCCATTGAACCCCCAAAGAGCGAGCCGACGCAACAGTGGCAAGAAAAAGCTGTCATGTTGTTATTGGGAAGAGCAAGGCTCAGTGGGGGGGCTCATCCTCCTTGAGCGGCCAGGCAGCATCAACAGTGTAGGGCAGCCATGTACAGATTGTGTGGTGATCAGATGAACTGTATTTAACGTATTTAACAATTGAAAAACTATATAAGTCTATTGAGGGTGTCCTGCAGGACTGCCAGTCCAATAGAATCCAGGTTCCATCCAGTAATTGTCGTAACCACAGTACATGGGTTCATCACAGTTTTAAAAAATACATACATTTTAATACTATTTTAAAAAATGTTTAAATTTTTAGACAAGATTTGGGACCATCTAATTTAAAAAATCAAGTAAATTTTTAAGAGTTTACAATGTTAATGCCTATATTTTCTT
Source organism: Corydoras maculifer (assembly GCA_019802435.1). Classification (NCBI taxonomy): domain Eukaryota; kingdom Metazoa; phylum Chordata; class Actinopteri; order Siluriformes; family Callichthyidae; genus Corydoras; species Corydoras maculifer. Next base: position 458,457 of record JAFMOD010001540.1, read on the forward strand.
TTTATTATAAATTTTTATTTGTAGCTGGTTCTCTAAGAAATGTGCTGCACTTCTTTGCAAGCATTGGTGAAGTATGTAACAAGGAGATGGGAACACCCTATAAGAAGTGTAATTCAGTGTTTGATGAGGGACATGCTAGCTGTATGGAGCAGCTCTCCGTGTTCTCCTTTCTCTGCCACATAGTGGACGGCTTCAAACCCATCTGCGGCCTTACACACGGTTAGACTCTACAACTTTTTTATTCTGACCTTTGTAATTTACATCAACCCTGGAAGCTTTTTGATTATGGCCTACTTACTATTTTATCTACATATAATTGATGTGGCTTTGTATAAAAAATGCTCTCCTTATAACCATAACATGTAATTATTCTTTAATAATCACAACTCTTTCATTGTGATTTTAATTTAAATTTAATACTTATCCCTTTAAAAATACAAATACTTATTTTTTGTACAATATTCATCCATGGTTTCACATGTCAGCCTATTAAGTGGTTTAAAATTGATGCCCTCTAGGGAGCAATGATGAAGCCTAAGTAGTGTTTTGAATGTTTTTTTCATTTTCCTTCTCTTTTCTGTGCTGACCACAAGCACTTTTCAAAAAAATATTGCTCTGAAACAGTGTTAGAAGCACTTCTGCTTTTAAACTTGACAAATATTAACTTTTTGATTTAGTGTACTGTATAGATTCAAAGATTCAAAAAGAGTTTCTTGTCATATGTACAGTGAGGAAACAGGTTTCCCTGTTCAATTAAATTTGTACTTTGCTCCTCACCAAGAATGCGTAGTGGTAAATTTAAACACATTAATAGTAATAATAATATTCATTCATTCATTTTCTTCCACTTATACCTCTACTGGGTGAAGTCCATCCAGTGAAGAACGTTTGGGGCGCTGGGCAGATACACCTAGGACAGGGCGCCAATCTATCGCTGTGCACACTCTCTTAATCATACAAACACAAACTATATGGAGCAATTTGGAGCATTCAGTTTACCTTGTCTCCATGTTTTTGGACTGTGGGAAGAAACTGAAGAACCCGGAGGAAACCCACATGGACACTGGGAGAGCATGGAAACTCCACCCAGAATCGAATCTGGAATCCCCAGAGCCTATATTACTACTATTTTGTTGTTTGTTTATAGCAATTATTGCTGCATTCGACAAAATTAAAAAGGAGTTTGAATTCAACATCCCAGACAAGAGAGGCAAACGTGTTAAAACTAAGCCACCGTGACCCCTGTAATAATCAATATATAATAAAAATATTGGTAGTATTGCACACCTTACATAAAAAGTGCAGTGGTGCTGTTGTAAACAAAAGCACACTCTTTTACTCATATATAGATATATAGAAGTTAATGAATATATATACTGTGTGTATATATCAGTGATAGTAACACATCTTTTCCTACAGTTGGTGAGTTTTTCTGTATCCTACCCTCCTATATTGCAAGCCATTTAAGGAATAAACTGGCCTACCGTAAGTGTAAAAGCTTTTATATATTCCATATTCCAAACATTCCATTTGCTAGGTTTAAGTTTATAAGGTATCTCCTATATTACTACTATTTTGTTGTTTGTCTATAGCAATTATTGCTGCATTCGACAAAATTAAAAAGGAGTTTGAATTCAACATCTCAGCCAATGTGGACTTTGATATGAGACTGAACAGCAGTCAAACCCTGCCAGAAATGGTTCAGAAGATAATGGAGGAGGTGACTCATTGCCAAGAACTTTTTCTGACCCTCACCTCTATTATGACCTACATGAGCTTATTTCTGTTGTTCGTAATGTACTTCAAGTGAGTTAAACTATAAGTCAGCAAGATTCTTCTACAGCTGCTTTTTTATTAAGCACTATACGATTTTTTCAGTAAACATTTGTGTCAATCTAGTTTTTAATAACTTCTTTTTGGTCACAGGGCAGTGCTTTACAAAAGGCATTACCTTAAAGTGGATGATTTTGATAACATCTATGTAACAGAGCAGTTTATACAGTTGGATAACAAGCTCTCTAGAAATGGAAGACCAGCAGTTCTTCCCCTCAGACATCAAGAATCTCTCACCTACATCACTCCCTGTAAGTGCAGATTTTAGATGGCAGTAACAAAAATGAAAGAAGATACAAGTCTAGTTAATCTCTTATACATATTTCCAGACACTCTGTGGCTAACAGCTAAAGAGAGACGTGCTGTTCTGACTGGCTTGGTGTTTTTTCTCCGAAACATGGCAATGGGCTCTGTGATAATAGCCCTAGACCTTATGGTTTTTTGGTTGTTTGATATTTTGCATCACCATGCTCAGGAAGAGATAGTCGCCAAAGGTACAACACTTATCCTTACTGTGCTCCTACATGATTAACAGTAAGTTCTTAATAAATACATTTAATACATATGACAACATTAGAGAAAACAGCTAACTGTTAGCATAAACATAGTTCTAGTGTCTTTTACACATTCATTCATCCCTTCATTATCTTCTGCTTAATCCTCTTCTAGGGTGGCGGGGGGGGGGGGTTCCCCATGCCCATCCAGGGGGGAACATTCAAGCGCTGGGCAGATACACCCAGGACAGGACACACATACACATTATATATGGCGAACCCGTGGGGAAACCCACATGGGAGAACATAGAAACTCCAGCTATTTACATCACTGAGAAAACTATACAATTTGTGTCAAATAAAATTAAAGTTAACATTGTAATAAGACATAGGATCATTCACATACAATGCCCACATCATTAATGACTTAAATCCTTGTAATATCTTACATTAAAACTTTTCACTTTCTAGCCAATGTTATCTATAGCCTGGCATTCTGCATATACATATGGGTGTGGTAAAGTAAGGTAAAGTAAAGTACAAGGTGTAAAGAATAATACTAAATACTAGAAAAATAACCAATTTTTTGGCATTTGAGGTCATGGAATCAGTCTAATTGTCATGTGATATATGTAGTGTGGTGATTTATTCATAGTAAATCTTGCATGCTAGCTAACTCATCTCCTCTTCAGCTAATTTCCTTATCATGTGAGGTTTGTGCACATGACAAAAGTTTTGGTTTCAGTTTTGTTTAATAAATTAACAGTACCATACAGCACCCTACTACTTCACATTTCATGTTTTCATTCATATTTGAAAGTCTTTGATTTTTAAAATAAATTTAGTCACTCTGGCGGCACGGTGGCATAGTGATTAGCACGTTCGCCTCTCAGCGCTAGGGATTTCCGGTTCGAATCCCCATCTGGGTGGAGTTTCCATGTTCTCCCTGTGTCCGTGTGGGTTTCCTCCGGGTTCTCCGGTTTCCTCCCACAGTCCAAAAACATGGATCAAGTTAATTGAGTTCTCCAAATTGCCCCATATAGATAGTAGATAGTAGATAGATAGTGTGTTTGTGTGAGTGAGTGTGTGCCCAGCGATGGCTGCCCTGTCCTGGGTGTATCTGCCCAGCGCCCGTGACGTTCTTCCCTGGATGGGCATGGGGAACCCCACCGCCACCCTAATATAGGATAAAGCGGGAGATAATGAATGAATGAATTTAGTCACTAAAATAAAGCATATAATGCTTTATATGTGCATTGTTAGTTTTATATTTCATATACCTTCCAATTAACCTTCCTGTTCTTATTATGGGTTGCCTTAGTGAATCTTTATTCTCCATTTAGCCCAGTTCTGATAATCCTCCTTCCTTATGTCCTCCAACATCGCATTCATAAACAACCTCTTCAACAAACATCTTCTCCTCCTGCCTGGTGGCTTTAACCTTAGCGTTTTTCTGCAAATGTAAATTTCCCTCCTCTGCACTCTCCCAAAAAACCTCAATTTTGCCTCTCTTTTTTCATCCTAATGTCCTACCTGTGCAGTCTCTCTAAAAACACATTCCTAATTCTGTCCATCATTCCTAATGAGAATATCAGCATTTTTATCTCTGCCACTTCCAGCCTTTTGGTCAGAGCCACTGTCAACACTGCAGGCATCACTACTGTTCTGTAAACTTTCCATTTTAATTGGCCCTAAATTTAATACAATAAACAAGTTTTTTAATAATAATTATTAGGTATAGCTTATTATGATAAAGTGGTATTAATATGCTATACTTTAAGTCAAGAGTTTTAAGAGCTCATTAGCAAAAACTTGCTCAGTACTAATGAATGAATCCGGTGATTTCTTAATTCTTAAGTTTTTCATGTTGTTTCTCCAGCTCCCGTGCTTGTGGACATACAAGTAAATGGATCAGGTTATGCTGCGGACATCTTCAAGGATATTTTGGCATCATTTGACATCCTTCAAAAAGGAAACATCACAATCCTGAGCAAGAAATGCCTGATGGAACCACTGGAGCCAGATTACACCGGTTATTTAGTGATAGGTATAGGCTTCTCAGATTGTGAACATGACTGTAAGCAAGAATTGGAGGACATCTAGTGGCTGGGACTGGCACTGTTTATGGCCTCAAACATTTTGCTAATAATTAAAAAATATTTTTTGGTAACTTGGTAACTAAAGGCATGTTGCAGAAACAATGTGTAACACACCGACAAGAAATACTGGGAAATTGAGAATGTTGTTGGGTGCTTTGCTGAAGAACATTGTTGTACTTCACCAAATATACAATATAAATAAATATATTGGGACACCACTTTTAACCAGTTAATTCGAGGGAGGTTAATCATCCCTATTGCAACAGGTGTATAATACCAAACTTAAACATTTTGGTCAACGTAATAGTAAAACAAACATGATTTACACAATCCTTTTCACACTAAAACTGTATCACTCTGCTGACATGTTGCTGAGCACTTTGTGACTAGCTTTTTCACCAAGTTATTTTTCCACCAGTTACATTTTAAGATAAATAATGGTTATTAATATTATTAATCACATCCGTGATGTTATTCGTAATAACTCTTTTCTACTTTGTCAGATCAATTCATACCAATGTAGCACACACAAACACACCACCACCAACACTTTGTGGTCATTGTAGTGCAGAAAATAATCCACCATGCAAATATTACATATTCTGTGGTGGTACCCTGATTAACAAAGAACCAAGTAAAGGGGACTAATAAAGCATGTAGAGAAACAAATGGACCACAGTCATTCATATATGGATAAGGGTAGTAACAATTAGGGTAGTAACAAGTGGTGACTGGAAGTTCTGCACAAGTTCAGCTAGCTCTTAGGGTACGGCTCCTAAAGCAGATCTGGCTCTTTCGGCTGAAATATGAATGCTTTGTGTGTAGTGATGTATTATGTGAAAAAACATCATAGCCATGAGCAAAAGGGTTTATCAACACACAAAGCATTTATATTTGCCAAGTTAGTCTATAATATAAAGCTACAGATGATAAGTTAAAAGCCATTTGTAAAGAGCCAAACTTCCCATCACTAGTAACAAATTGGTACATCTAATAAATTGACCTATTTATATATACAGCGGCGGCACGGTGGCTTAGTGGTTAGCACGTTCGCCTCTCAGTGCTAGGGATTCCCGGTTCGAATCCCCATCTGGGTGGAGTTTCCATGTTCTCCCCGTGTCTGTGTGGGTTTCCTCCGGGTTCTCCGGTTTCCTCCCACAGTCCAAAAACATGGATCAGGTTAATTGAATTCTCAAAATTGCCCCGTTTAGAGTGTGTCTGTGTGAGTGAGTGTGTGCCCAGCGATGGATTGGCACCCTGTCCTGGGTCTATCTGCCCAGCGCCCGAGACGTTCTCCCCTGGATGGGCATGGGGAACCCCACCGCGACCCTAGTAGAGGATAAGCGGGAGATAATGAATGAATGAATATATATACAGCTGGATTATTCAAATATGTTGTGCTTGCTTCCAGGATTTCTTTATGGACTTTCATTTTTCCTTGTGTTTGCTGGAAGTTATACAAAACGGCTACGAAGATTCATCTGTGCTCAATACCACCCACAACGAGAAAAAGTAAGTCAACGACCATATATGTTGTGTTATTAGTACATTTTTCTCTAAGGCTTTAGAAAAATCTTGTTTTAAATGCTATATGTTCATAATTTAGCCGGATGATGTTGTGTAAAAATGAGCACTTTTTGTTAATGAGTCATAAGCTATCTTCAAGTGTTGGGGCCATATTCAGACTGTTTAGGGTAGGGGTTGCTACCGGATAGTTTGGATATTCCCATAAAGCCTTGTGTTTATACATGTTTTTGCTGTTACATTGAATGTGCTTATAGTTTAGTGGTGTGGATGCTGTTGTTTGGGTGTGTGCACAGGCATACAACCCCAATTCCAATAAAGTTGGGACAGTGTGTAAAAGAATAAATAAAAAACTGAATATGATGATTTGCAATCCTTTTTAACCTATATTCAATTCAATACACTACTAAGATATTTACTGTTCAGATGAATAAACTGTATTTTTTTGTGTTGCAAATACAGTATTGTAATAGTAATAAAGCACTGAAAGAGAAAGCTAATTTCAAATGCATTTTTATAGTGTGTGAAATCTAAATTAATGTGACATTTGCAAATCAGCCAGTAAAGTATTAAAAAAAAACATGGGACTTTTTAGGGGCACTTCAGGGACCAATCAGATAACTGGGGCCAATGTATCTGATTCAACAAATATTAATGTAATTGCTGTAAAATAAAAATAGCTTTTATTTAGCTTTTACAAGTTTCTTTTTTTTTGACTACCAGTTTTGTCTTCAGACTGCATGCATTCTCTACACTAGTGCTATATATTTATCTTTGTGTGTATGTACATGCAGCATAGGATCCTGTGGCTCCATAGCCATATCCTTTCTCAGCGAGGGACATTGAAAAAAGCTCTGCTACAGGCTGTAGCAATGCAAGGGAAAGACCAAGAAAATTGTAGCATTTTGCTAACTCTGGCTAGGTGGTGAGACAATTAATTACAATTAATAATGCAATGAATATGTAAAGCATAGTGAGCTCTAAAGAGAAATACTTAATTACTCCCTTCTCATTAAGTGAGTCATGACTGTGGAAAGATTTAACATTGCTTGTAGATATTTAAAGCGACTGTAAGTAACGTTTGTGATTAATAATTTGAAGAGTTAAAAAATGAAAAATTATACCAGGTTTTCTGACATACAACTCTGTAATGTGAAGTTTATTCATAAAACCTTGTATATTTGAAAATTGTATGTTTGTGTTTGCAGCCGTCCCGGTGGAGCTACAATAGCGAGATTCCTGGGTGTATATAATAAGTCATGTCTAGCTTGTGGGAAAAGAGTGAAGGTCAAAGATAAAGAGGACATGCACATCTGTTCTACTACAAGTTGCACAGGTTACATTATTACTGTTTATTAAATACTATTTGTTCTGCAGTGACAAACTGCAACGTGTCTGTAAACACCATTTCCTTGGTATATTTTTTTATTTTAGCAACAGCAGCAGCACACCCTACATAAGGCTTAGTCATCTAAAGTACATAATTGAACCACCCCACATGTATAGAACTAACTTCTATACATTTTTACTTTACTACCTCTCTT
>JAFMOD010001541.1:29203-36703 GCA_019802435.1 Corydoras maculifer
AACCTCCCCATCTCCAGAACCTCCCCATCTCCAGAACCTTGCTGATCAGCTGTGGGATTCAGACACAGGTTTTCAGACTTCACATCCGTCAGCAGCGGCGACAGAGACTCATGATCAGGTGATCACATGATCACAGGACCCTTTCGAATTAACCAATAGCCTTGTTTATTAATTTGTTATGAATGTTATTTTTTTTTCTTCGACTTGTTTAATAAATAAAGTTTTATACTACTATTTTGCCTGAACTCTGATTGGCTCGTGGTTAAGAGACTAGCTGTGTGACCTGAAGGTCCCCGGTTCGATTCCCAGTCTCACCTACTGCTGAAGTGCCCTTGGGTAAGGCACCTACCCCCAATGTGTCCCTGGCACCATGTACAGGGATAACCCCCTCCCCCCACTCCTGCTGGTTGCTGTGACGTGTACGGTTCTGAGCATCGAGTCAGGTGGAACATAACGTTAACGTTAAAAATTTGGGTCTTAACGTCTTGAATTTGTACGTTGTACTTATTTACATATATAATTAATACATCATTAGTTTATTTTATTTATTTTATTATTGTTTTATAACCTATGTAAGAAACCAACGTAAAAACTGGACAATAATTTTTTTTAATTATCATCATCTCCCGCTTTGTCCTCTATTAGGGTCGCAGGGGGGGGGGGGTTCCCATGTCCATCCAGGGGAGAACGTCTCGGGCGCTGGGCAGATAGACCCAGGACAGGGCGCCAATCCATCGCTGGGCACACACTCACTCACACACACTCTATAGGGGGCAATTTGGAGAATTCAGTTGACTTAATCCATGTTTTTGGACTGTGGGAGGAAACCGGAGAACCCGGAGGAAACCCACGCGGACACGGGGAGAACATGGAAACTCCACCCAGATGGGGATTCGAACCGGAAATCCCTAGTGCTGAGAGGCGAACGTGCTAAACCACTAAGTCACCGTGCCGCCCTTTAAAAAATTTATTTATTATATTGTTAAAAAATGAGTAGCGTAATGACCAGTAAATAAAATATATAATAAAATTAAAATGTTTATAATAAAAACGGAATAACGTTATTAGCTTTACGTTTGTCGAGAATAAATAACGTTAGAGACTTTCGTAAACGAAAACACAACGTTACGTTTTTATGCTTTGCAATAAAATAAAAGATTAAAGATTACGTTTTTATCCATAGCTACCTCATCGCTATGTTTACTGTATAATATTTTATTAATGGGGGGGCATGGTGGCATAGTGGTTTGCATGTTCTCCCCTCTGAGCTGGGTTCGGATCCCGATATGGGTGGAGTTTGCGTGTTCTCCCTGTGTTTGCATGGTTTCCAAACAGTCCAAACACACGGATTCAAGGTGAAGTGGCTGCTCTAAATTGCCCCTTCATAGTGTGTGAGTGTGAGATTTTTTTAATTATTTTTTTGTATTTTTTCTATATTTAAAAAAAAAAAATTATCAATTATTATATTGTTTATTTGTAATATTATATAAACTGTAACGTTATTGAGTTTTACTGTTAAGAACACTCGTCACGTTATCATCCAGTTATCACGTCGTTAACTTTTACTACACTAAGTTAAGGCGTGATAATATTCAGCGAGCTTTTATTACATCAACAACAGACACGCCTTTAGATGTTTGGCTGGTTATGACATCATAAACCGTAACAGCTTACCGTTTGGGTTATATTTCTGATATATTACACTTTAGTAGGAATAAAATAATTACGTTTGAGTCCAGCTGAAAATGAGCTCAGCTGATATTTAATCAGTGATATAAGCAGCCGGTCTGGTGCCAACAACCATGGCTGCGTCCTAAATTAGACTGCCTACTTCATAGGCGACAGACGCTGTAGGTGAGCGTGAGCACCTGACAATATCTTACAGCTGCTATTTTTTAAATTAAATTAAATTAATTTTTAAATTAAATTTTTTTATTGCTAATTTAATTTTATATTTACATTTTTGTGGCGGCACGGTGGCTTAGTGGTTGGCACATTCGCCTCTCAGCGCTAGGGATTCCCAGTTCGAATCCCTATCTGGGTGGAGTTTCCATGTTCTCCCCGTGTCTGCATGGGTTTCCTCCGGGTTCTCCGGTTTCCTCCCACAGTCCAAAAACATGGATCAAGTTAATTGAATTCTCCAAATTGCCCCATATAGACTGTGTCTGTGTGAGTGAGTGTGTGTCCAGTGATGGATTGGCGCCCTGTCCTGGGTCTATCTGCCCAGCGCCCGAGACGTTCTCCCCTAGATGGGCATGAGGAACCCCACCGCGACCCTAATAGAGGATAAGCGGGAGATAATGAATGAATGAATGAATTTACATTTTTGTTATACGCTGCTATATTTAATCATTATTTTTTTTAAACAATATTTACTTAAAAAAAAAATTTAATATAATATTTAAAAAATATTTCACAATTTTAAAATTCTACCACGTGGGGTAAACTGGGTCCGTGAAATGGAATTTCGTTTAATGTTGAGATGAGGGACGAAAATTGGACGCAACGGCAAAATTAAAACATTAAACACCGAACAGCTTCATGGTTTTTAAGTTCAGCTTTGACAGCCTGTGTCTGTGTGTGTGTGTGTGTGTGTGTGTGTCTGTGTGTGTGTGTGTGTGTGTCGGGTGGGGGTTGACCTCTTATCACAAAATTTACATTTACGTTGACATTTCGTCGCTTGGCAGACGCTTTAATCCAAAGCGGCTTACAAATACGAGAAGGACAAAAGTCAGTAGCTACGGAAAAACCAGCTACACTGTAGACTCCATCCATCCATTATCTTCTGCTTTATCCTCTATTAGGGTCGCGGTGTGGGGGGGGGGTCCCCATGCCCATCCAGGGGAGAACGTCTCGGGCGCTGGGCAGATACACCCAGGACAGGGGGGGCAATCTATCACTGAACACACACTCACTCACACAGATACACTCTATATGGGGCAATTTGGAGAATTCAATTGACCTTGAGCCATGTTTTTGGACATGTTTTGGAGAATCCGGAGGAAACCCACGCGGACATGGGGAGAACATGCTAAACCACTAAGCCACCTGGTCCCGCCTCTTATTCATTTATTTTATTTTTTATTATATCAGGTGGCGGCACGGTGGCTTAGTGGTTAGCATGTTCTCCTCTCAGCACTAGGGATTCCCGGTTCGAATTCCCATCTGGGTGGAGTTTCCATGTTCTCTCCGTGTCTGCGTGGGTTTCCTCCGGGTTCTCCGGTTTCCTCCCACAGTCCAAAAACATGGATGAAGTTAATTGAATTCTCAAAATTATATATAGAGTGTGTCCATATAGAGTGTATCTGTGTGAGTAAGTGAGTGTGTGCCCAGCGATGGATTGGCGCCCTGTCCTGGGTCTATCTGCCCAGCGCCCGAGACGTTCTCCCTTGGATGGGCATGGGGGACCCCCCCGCGACCCTAATAGAGGATAAGCGGGAGATAATGAATGAATGAATGAATTATATCAGGTGTTTGCGGAAGAGACGTGTTTCTTGACGATGTGAAGTGACTCCGCCCTCACGGACAAAGTTGGGAAGGTGGTTCCACCATTGACCGGTGGAGAACAGGGTGGTGGTGAGGTGGAACCACCAGGCGACATTCATCACTAGAACGTAGCGAACGAGTCGGAGTGTGTTTTAAAAATCTAGAGTGAAGGTCAGAGGGGCCAGATCCAGAGCTACCGGGAGGGAGCCAATGTTCTCAATTTGGAGCAAACGTCACATCCGAGGTCATGTGATTCCTACCCTCTCGCCTACGACTTTTTTGGTTCACCGGTACTCCCTGGATCTAAACTGGTAGCTACGGAAACAGACCGCACCGTGACGGCTGATTGGGTAACTGCCCTAACGAGGCAGGCAGGTTCTTGAGTTCCCGGCGGCTGTACTCTGAATAACGAGCACGAGGTTTCGAAAAGATACGTATTCTTTAATAGTAATAATAAAACATTTCAAGTGCATATATAATTTACATAAAAGGCATTTCATTCAGTACAGGATATTTACAGAGGTTCCGGTTCCCTGACGGGCGTCCGATTCGGGTTGCGTCCGTTTTCACGCTTGCGGCGCCCCCCCACCCTGCCGCGTCTGAGGTCCGTCACCGCGGCGGCGGCGGCGCCACACACCTTCGTCTTTGGCGTAATGTCACTAAAAAAGTGTGAAACAACACAAAAATATACGAGTCCCGCGTGATTGGTTGGCCCGTCCAATCCGGCGCTCCATGTTGGGCGTGGCGTCTCGGGGCCTCCTCGGACAAAAATCTGCCAAACAGATAGAAGAAAAGGTATGAGCGTGCTGCGGGACGGACGGACGCTGCGTTCGGTTCCGGGTGTGCGGCGCAGTTGTCGCCCCTGTGTTTTGTTAACTCGGGGGCCGGGCCGGGCTCATTGTGTGGGGGTCAGGGGGGACGGGTGAAAGGTGACGACCTCGCCCAAGTGTCCGAAAACAGTAGGCGGCTCCGGGAGGCTGGCACACTGGGAGTGTGTGTTCTCGCAGATACGCGGGCGCTTCTCGCGCACACACACACACGTTTACATTCGCACCCGGGTTGAAGGGCCGGCGTGTTTTCAAACCGGGCCGACACCTCAGCACCCGGTGACTGGAAAACGAGTCGTTTGAACCTTTTTTTTTTTTTTTTTTTTTGATGAAGTTAAAATGATGGCCACGCCCACTTTTCCCGCCTTTACGTTGCCTTCTCTGATTGGTTCCTCCGTATGATGTGTAACTGCACCCATAAATAATTTACACGGTGTGCGTTTCGGTAAAGATGCTAAAGAGCTTTATCGTTGTCAGTGTGTACTCAGTGTGTGTGTGTGTGTGTGTGTGTGTGTGTGTGTGTGTGTGTGTGTGTGTGTCGCAGGTAGCTGGGCATCCTGGGGGTAACGGGGGGTGGGGGGTAGGGGTAATTCCCATCTGATTGTGTGTCTGTTTTACTCCTGTGTTTGAGCTGAACACTCCATTGTGACCCCGCTCTTCGTTTGCACCTCCCGGTCGGCGGGGAGCGAGTCCAAACGGATGCAGCAACTACCCCGTCATTTATCCCAGCGCTGTTTACCCGTCGTGTGTGCGCAAGCGACGGCATCACCCGAACCCGGAGTCCGGCCTAATTAGAGCTCCGGCTCACATCGGGTCTGTCACCCAGTGGGGGGGGGGGGTCTGAGCTGTAGGTATTTAAAGTATGTCGCAAACATCCGAAGCTGGCGTCGCAAAAGCCGAAGAATCCCGACTATTAGTAGCTGTATGGGGAGCCTGCGGAGTCAGCGGGGGTTCTCTGAGTATCGGAGAGGTTTCCAGTGAAAAGGCCAGCTGCGGAACCGACCATCTGATTGGGTCATTCTATTCTATTAATATAAATAAATATATATTCATTATCTCCCGCTTTATTCTCTATAAGGGTCGTGGTGGGGTTCCCCATGCCCATCCAGGGGAGAACGTCTCGGGCGCTGGGCAGATAGACCCAGGACAGGGGGGCAATCCATCGCTGGGCACACACTCACTCACACACACTCTATAGGGGGCAATTTGGAGAATTCAATTGACTTGATCCACGTTTTTGGACTGTGGGAGGAAACCGGAGAACCCGGAGGAAACCCACGCAGACACGGGGAGAACATGGAAACTCCACCCAGATGGGGATTCGAACCAGGAAGCCCTAGTGCTGAGAGGAGAACGTGCTAAACCACTAAGCCACCGTGCAGCCACTATATATTAATATATATATATATATTTTTTTTTTTTTAAAAGCCAAAAACAAATTAAATGTGTATTTGTTTTTTTTAGCACATGATTGAAGGTAGCGGACCGGTGGCTTAGTGGTTTAGCATGTTCTCCTCTCAGCACTAGGGATTCCTGGTTCGAATCCCCATCTGGGTGGAGTTTCCATGTTCTCCCCATGTCCGCGTGGGTTTCCTCCGGGTTCTCCGGTTTCCTCCCACTGTCCAAAAACGTGGATCAAGTTAATTGAATTCTCAAAAATTGCCCCATATAGTGTGTGTGTGTGTGTGTGAGTGAGTGTGTGCCCAGCGATGGATTGGCGCCCTGTCCTGGGTCTATCTGCCCAGCGCCCATGACGTTCTCCCCTGGATGGGCATGAGGAACCCCACCGCGACCCTAATAGAGGATAAAGCGGGAGATAATGAATGAATGAATGAATGATTGAAGGTTTATCGATAAAGGGAGTCCGAACCACGCATTCCAATCTGACCCTGCTGCATCCAATTGAATCCTCGGAACGTTTATTGGGGCTTTTATTTAATATTTAAATAGGTGCCCCAAAGTCTTTTAATGTGCATTTACACCTGTAGTGCAGATGCGGGGCCTTTGTCATGGTGTGAGGGCAAAAGTCTCGGCCTATGAGGACGAATTTATATATTCGGGCTTTTACATTGGGACCCATTAAACGTTGCATACAGCACCTTTAATGTACGGAACCAGTGGTTGAATCGGTGGTTATTTCGGGTTGGCAGCTAAATGCAGTGTATGTGGAGGTAGTTTTGGGGTGTGTGGGGTGTTGTGGGGCAACAGGGTGTTGTGGGGTGTCGCGGATGCTGGGTTACCTCAGGGAAACGGGACTCTGGAGTGTAAAGGCAGGCAGCGCTTGTGCGGACAGTGATGCCTCCTGTACTTCCGGCGCAGGTTCAAGAAATCTGGAAGACAAAAACGGTGGAGTGTCCTCAGAGAAGAACCAACATGGAGGTGAGGAGGTTGCCCCCGCCATTCCACCCCCCCCCAAGTCAATCAATAGCCATGACTTTTTGAGGCTAATTTCCTCAGTCCTGTGGCGACCAACCACGCGTCATCTCGCCAACAACGAGAACCCCACGTGAAGCCATATATGGGTACCTTCATCACCACCACCACCACCACCCCCCGAGCTATTCTTTTATTTCTTTTCTCCTCGTCCTTGTGGTAGCCATATGCTAATATCGTTCGCCCATTGTGCTCGACGGCGTGATTAACAATGGCGCAGAGCCCGCGGCGTCGGCGGCGCGCAATTACGCGCGTCCCCGCGGGCATTGGAATGTATGGGCTTCAGCGACGGCTCGACTAATCCTCGCCTGATGTTGTAAAACAGCCAGAAAGCGATCCTGTAATCCAGGGCCCCCTAAAAAAAGAAAAAATGGCCCTTGGACGCGTCTTTCACTCTCAGTCGGTTGCGGCGACTTCAAACAAAAGAGTGATTTAAGCGCCGCGCTGCTCTCGCGTTTGCCCCGAATGCCCCGAGGCGCTAAAAGGCACTTAAAGAGCCACTAAAAGCCAGTGACCCCGAACCGAAGGCAGTGAACCCTGCTCGACTCTCCCAACCGTTGGCATTCCTAACAGTTAACTATGCCAAATAAAAATAAAAATAAAAAAATCAACGCCGCTCCAAAACGCATCCACACGTCGGACATCGCCATCAGCTGGGGGTCGTGATCAGGGTGGTGATCAGGTCCTGTGTGCGTTTTTTTTGTGATCACCTCACATTAGAACCATCGATAGCTCACGAGATATGTCTCGTGAA
>JAFMOD010001541.1:41703-47408 GCA_019802435.1 Corydoras maculifer
AACGTGTTGGCTGGGGTGCAGGTCAGGGCTCCGTCAGGTACTTCCACACCAACCGGGTCTTTATGGACATTTACGGTCCCACTGGTAGAGAAAAGAGGCCTTCCCCAAACTGTTTCCACAAAGCTGGAGATGTACATCCATTTATCCATTATCTTCTGCTTTATCCTCTACTGGGGTCCCCATGCCCATTCAGTGCAGAACATCTCGGGCGCTGGGCATACACCCAGGAAACAGGGCAATCTATCACTGAACACACACTCACTCACACAGACACACTCTATAGGGGGCAGTTTGGAGAATTCAATTGACTTGATCCATGTTTTTGACCTGTGGGAGGAAACCGGAGAACCCGGAGGAAACCCACGCAGACACGGGGAGAACATGGAAACTCCACCCAGATTGGGATTCAAACCGGGAATCCCCAGCGCTGAGAGGAGAACATGCCAAACCACTAAGCCACCGCCCTCCTGGGGTTGTACAGTGTACAGTGATAAGAGGGATGTCCTGATACTTCTGTTTAATTGCACTTCTTTATTTATAATTTATATATAATTTATATGTATTATTTATAACCTTTTTTGGGTGAATAATCAGAATAATCAGTATAATTTATGCATCAGGGTCCCACCTGATTGGCTGAGAGGTTCCACTGAATGTTTAATTAATGAACGCGTTTCCGAAGGTTTTACACACGAAAACCGGGTTTAAATGGCTTATTAGTTACTGTGCTGTGTGTGTGTGTGTGTGTGTGTGTGTGTGTGTGTGTGTGTGTGTGTGTGTGTGTGTGTGTGTGTGTGTGTGAGACTACACATTCGGAGGGCTTTTTTCATGCCAATTAGGATTAGATCTCAGCATGCAGCTAATGGATGAGGTAGAGACAGAGAGACAGACCAACGGCCCGACACTTCGGCTCTAAAGGGCGCCTTTAACCCCCATCTGAGCACCGGGGCAAGAGTGTGTGTGTGTGTGTGTGTGTGTGTGTTTTCCAGCTTGTCGTACACATCACACCTGCTTAGGCTTAGTGGTTTGGCATGTTCTCCTCTCAGCGCTCCTCGGATTCCCGGTTCAAATCTCGAGGTTCTTACGGGTTCTCCGGTTTGCTCCCACAGTCCAAAATCAAGGTGAATTGAGTTCTCCAAATTGCCCCATATAGAGTGTGTCTGTGTGAGTGAATGTGTGCCCAGTGATAGATTGCCCCCCTGTCCTGGGTGTATCTGCCCAGCGCCTGAAATGTTCTCCCCTGGATGGGTCTGGGGAACCCCCCCCACGACCCTAATAGAGGGTTATATCTTCATTATGAAATAAAAAGTTTGATGAAACTTTTCATTTCATCAAATGATGAAATGTTGACATTAGGGCAGTAGTGATTGGCATGTTCTCCTCTCAGTACTGGGGATTCCCTGGTTCGAAATCCCGATCTGGGTGGAGTTTGCATGTTCTCCCCGTGTCCGCGTGGATTTCCTCCGGGTTCTCCGTTTTCCTCCCACAGTACCAAAAACATGGATTCAAGGTGAATTGAATGCTTCAAATTGCCCCATATAGAGTGTGTGTGTGTGTGAGTGAGTGTGTGTTCAGTAATAGATTACCCCCCTGTTCTGGGTGTATCTGCCCAGCGCACAAAACGTTCTCCCCTGGATGACCCCCCCACCCGCCGCCCTAGTGAATATTAATGTTAAAACATGTAATGCAGTTCCAATAAAGAGAGGTTTAATGCATTCAGGTGTGTGTGTGAGTGTGTGTGTGTGTGTGTGTGTGTGTGTGTGTGCGCATGTGCGTGTGTGCGTGTGTGTGTGTGTGTGTGTGCGCATGTGCGTGTGTGCGTGTGTGTGCGAACCTTATTTTCCAGCTCGTAGTACACATCACACCTGCTTAGTTCGATCCTGAACTCTTTGTAAACCCAAACACTCCGCCCTCATTTGAATATGTTAATGAGGTTCCATTGTCATTCCTACACACCTGATGTCTGTGAGCCACCGACCAGGAGAGGAACGTTCATACACCCGAATTTGGGCAACGGGGTAAATATTAATGTTAAAATATAAATATAAATATGAATGTAGGGCGGCACGGTGGCTTAGTGGTTTGGCATGTTCTCCACTCAGTGCTGGGGATTCCTGGTTCGAATCTTAGTCTGGGTGGAGTTTCCATGTCCTCCCCATGTCTGCGTGGGGTTTGCTGCCGGGTTCTCCGGATTTCCTCCCACAGTCCAAAAAACATGGATTCAAGGTGAATCGAATGCTCCAAATTGCCCCATATAGAGTGTGTGTGTGAGTGAGTGTGTGTTTAATGATAGATTGCCCCTCCCCTGTCCTGAGTGTATCTGCCCAGCGCCCGAAACATTCTCCCCTGGATGGGCATGGGGAACCCCCCACACCGCCGCCGCCCTAGTGGATATTAATGTTAAAACACGTAATGCAATTCCAATAAAGAGAGGTTTAATGCTTTTGTGTGTGTGTGTGTGTGTGTGTGTGTGTGTGTGTGTCTAAGTTCTAATTACTGGTGACAGGTGCAGTCAGTGAGTCTGGCATATATCTGTGTGTGTGTGTGTGTGTGTGTGTGTGTGTGTGTCTCAGTCGGTCAGTCTGTGTCGAAATGTTTACTTTCTTAGGGATTAGATGTCATTATAAGGATTAACCTGCCTCTTTAAATAGTCCCGCCGCTGCAAGCTGTAATTTACTGGCCATGCACACACACACACACAAACACACACACGCACACACACACACACACACACACACACACACACACACACACTACATCAGCAGTATTGCTTCCTGCTGGCCGTCAACAGTAAACAGTGTCTGCTGGAATAAAAGCATTAATCAGATTAATGACACACACACACAGATGTGGAGAGGTGCAGATGTTGTGAATGGGGAGGGGGGGGGGTACCTGGGACCCTTCTACCGCATGGGACTCTCGACCTGTCCTGTTCCTCCGCTTCTCCATCAGTCTGGGCTTAAACAATAACACATCACTCGGGATAGGTGGGACACTTTTGTATCCTATCCACTAAAGTCCACTCAGTATCTGAACCTGACCGGACCGGACATGTCCCCAAAACACGTCCACACCCCCGCATGCCAAACCCTAAACCACCGTGTGAGGGGTGTATGTCATTCACAAATGAAAAAAAAAACACATCTGGTTCACATTCTGAAAATAACATGGCAACGCTACCTACACACAAATCACTTTTGGCTGACATGTGACTCTAACATGGTCCAAATGTCGCCCCCTATCAGCCAATCGGGAGCGAGAAGTTGTCCTAGAAGTTGGATTACAGTCCGCGGTGCATTCGGGTTATCGCCGCCATGGCAGCAGAACGTTCAGAAACGTTACCTTAACGGCAGGAGGAACAATAGATTTGTCTATGGGATTTGTAGTCCATCTGATGGGATTTGTAGTCCATCTGATGGGATTTGTAGTCCAGTTCAATAGATTTGTAGTCCAGCTGATGGAATTTGTAGTCCAGTTCAATAGATTTGTAGTCCATCTGATGGGATTTGTAGTCCAGTTCAATAGATTTGTAGTCCAGCTGATGGAATTTGTAGTCCAGCTGATGGGATTTGTAGTCCAGTTCAATAGATTTGTAGTCCAGCTGATGGGATTTGTAGTCCAGCTGATGGAATTTGTAGTCCAGTTCAATAGATTTGTAGTCCAGTTCAATAGATTTGTAGTCCATCTGATGGGATTTGTAGTCCAGTTCAATAGATTTGTAGTCGAGCTGATGGGATTTGTAGTCCAGTTCAATAGCTTTGTAGTCCATCTGATGGGATTTGTAGTCCAGTTCAATCGATTTGTAGTCCATCTGATGGGATTTGTAGTCCAGGTCGATAGATTTGTAGTCCAGCTGATGGGATTTGTAGTCCAGCTGATGGGATTTGTAGTCCAGTTCAATAGATTTGTAGTCCAGCTGATGGAATTTGTAGTCCATCTGATGGGATTTGTAGTCCAGTTCAATAGATTTGTAGTCCAGTTCATGGGATTTGTTGTCCTGAAGGCGTGTGCTTCGTTTATTAAACATATGTGGCCCCTTATATCACAAGGACCCCGTGTAAGGAACACGTTCTCATCAAAGTGACGTTTACGTCTCAGCCGGGGAGTCGGACCTCGTACTTCTCGTGGCCTATCCCGGTTCTGCGGCACATCTGGAAGGTTCCACGGGGCTTTGTTGGTCACCCTCTCCCTCTGGAAACATATCCCATTTACATTGAGTCATTGAGCAGAGGCTTTTATCCAAAGCGACTTTGAGAACATTACAGTCAGAGGTTATGAAGAAAACCTGATTGTTATTTGATGCTGCCCCTCCCCCTTTATTATTTTTTTATTATTATTTTTATAACAGATTTTTGTTAAAGAGATGCGTCTTCAGTAGTTTCTTAAAACTGTTTAGTGATTCTGCCTTACAGACAGAGTTGGGAAGAAGGTTCCACCATTTTGCAGTGGTGAACGCCACGGAGTGAGAATCAGCTCCTCGGTGAGGTGGAACCACCAGGGGGCGATCATCACTGGAGCCAAGTGAACGAGTCGGAGTGTATTTTGAAAAGATAGAGTGAAGGTCGGAAGGGCCAGATCCAGAAATGGTTCTGTAGGCCAGAGTCAGAGACTTGTACTGAAATCACCGCCTAATCTGCCCCTCCCGAGAGAACAGGGGGTCGATTCATCCCCCCAGAGAACCGACACGAGGTGCCAATCAAAGGCCAGATGTGAGAGGGCATGTGGCTCGGGAGTTCAAAGCGGCGGCGGGATCGGCGTCCAGGAACCTCGAGGAACCGTTATCAGAACCTTATTGATTGTTCTGCGAGAAGATAAGAGTGGAATCCTCCCAGAACCTTCCTTCCTCTTTAACCTCCTCCAAATCCCCTCCTGAAGTTTACAACACACACACACACACACACACACACACACACACACACACACACACACACAGTGTTTACAATGTCTTTATAGTTACTACCAGGAAACAAGCTTTTAAATCCAACCTCTTACTTCTCATTCTCTCTCTCTTTCTCACACACACACACACACACACACACACACACCCTTACAGTTATAAAGTGAAGTGGCCATTGTGCGACGGTGAACTTTGACGTGTCAGGTTTTTTTTTTTTTATTGAGATTCCAGGATTTCATTTAAATATATTTTTATCATCAATTAATTAAAATACACCTTTTAATTACAGAATTCACGTCTTTTAGTTTATGTTCTCTGAACTCCACGGCCAGAGCCACAACCATACGTTACATTTACATTACATTTACATTTACATCCATCCATCCATTGTCTTCCGCTTCATCCTCTATTAGGGTCGCGCGGGGGGGGGGGGGGGGTTCCCCATGCCCATCCAGGGGGGAACGTTTCGGGCGCTGGGCAGATAGACCCAGGAAAGGGGGGCAATCTATCACTGGGAACACACACTCACTCACACACACACACTCTACGTGGGGCAATTTGGAGAATTCAATTCACCTTGATCCATGTTTTTGGACTGTGGGAGGAAACCGGAGAACCCGGTGGAAACCCATGCAGACACGGGGAGAACATGGAAACTCCACCCTGATGGGGATTCGAACCAGGAATCCCTAGTTCTGAGAGGAGAACATGCCAAACACTAAGCCATCAGGCAGCCTGCTTTTAGAACATTCATCCATTATCTTCCTCTTTCTCCTCTATTAGGGTCGCGGGGGGGGGGGGGGGGGGT
>JAFMOD010001544.1:23417-50962 GCA_019802435.1 Corydoras maculifer
TAGGGTCGCGGTGGGGTTCCCCATGCCCATCCAGGGGAGAACGTCTCGGGCGCTGGGCAGATAGACGCAGGACAGGGCGCCAATCCATCGCTGGGCACACACTTACTCACACAGACACACTCTATATGGGGCAATTTTGAGAATTCAATTAACTTGATCCATGTTTTTGGACTGTGGGAGGAAACCGGAGAACCCGGAGGAAACCCAGGCAGATACGGGGAGAACATGGAAACTCCACCCAGATGGGGATTCGAACCGGGAATCCCTAGCCCTGAGAGGCGAACGTGCTAACCACTAAGCCACCGTGCCGCCCCTGGACTAATATTTTTCGTTGTAAAAAATAACTGAAAAAATCTGATATCAATTCTTCACATAGGTGTGCAAGTATAACATGTCAATTAATATTCATTCATTCATTATCTCCCGCTTATCCTCTATTAGGGTCGCGGTGGGGTTCCCCATGCCCATCCAGGGGAGAACGTCTCGGGCACTGGGCAGATAGACCCAGGACAGGGCGCCAAATCCATCGCTGGGCACACACTTACTCACAAAGACACACTCTATATGGGGCAATTTTTTGAGAATTCAATTAACTTGATCTATGTTTTTGGACTGTGGGAGGAAACCGGAGAACCCGGAGGAAACCCAGGCAGATACGGGGAGAACATGAAAACTCCACCCAGATGGGGATTCGAACCGGGAATCCCTAGCGCTGAGAGGCGAACGTGCTAACCACTAAGCCACCGTGCTGCCCGTCAATTAATATAGATAATAAAATCATTTTTTTTTCTAAATCATGATAAGTTCACAAAAAATACCATATACTATAAAATATGTAAATAATTAGAAACATATCAGAAAAAATCTGGGATAATATAAAAAAAATGATAATAACAATGTGATTTATTTTGACTTATATTTTTATTATATTGAGTATGAACCAAAGATATTTCATGTCTTGTCTGGCCAACTTCATTTTCCAAAAAAATGTTGGGATGTTCAGGGCTAATAAGAACATTAAAAAAAACTACATATTCAACATATAAAAAAACAGGTTGAATCTGTAGGCAGAAATAAACAAGTAAAAAAAAAATAGGACAGCACAATTATTTTTTCTGACCAATGTGAGCATGCTGATGAAGGCCTCATGGTTGAAATGTTCCTGTTATTGAGTCAATAAATGTAATTTATATTACTGTATAGGAATTCTGTCTGATTTTCTTTTCAGTTAAACAGCTACATAATAATGTGAGATCGTAATGAGAATTCAGTATTTTTTTTCTATTTTGATGGGTTGGGATTTAAATCCGAAATCCACCAATGGCTAATATGAAATATATAAACTGAATGGTTAAAAAAAGTGGTCACACAATAGTGTTTGGCTCGACTGCTTTTAGCTTTGATTACACCGCATATTCGAGTGTGGCATTATCTCCACAAGCTGCTGCAATGTCACAACATTTATTTTTGTTTTTTTTTTCAAGATCTTGTATTAATAATGGGGAATTTTAACCACTGCACAAAATCTTCACCAGCACATTCCAAACATTTTGAATGGCATTGAAGTCTGGACTCTGGGGTAACCAAATTGAAGTTTTAAAATCTCTACTGCTCTCTGAACTACTCTTTTACTTTTTGAGAATAATGCATCATGGACATTGTCATTTTAAAATATATCCATGCCATCAGGAGAAAAAGATCCATTGATGGAATAACCTGGTGGTTCGGTATATTCAGGTCGTCAGCTGACCTAATTTTTTAGGCAGATGACATTGCTGAACCCAGACATGACTAAGTGTAGCAACCCCAAATCATAGCACTGCCCCCACAGGCTTGGCCATTAGACATCTACCTCTCATTAGACATCTACCTCTCTTTTTACCCTGATGCACCCATCATTCTGAAACAGAGTAAATCTGAACTCAACAGACCACATGACCGTCTCTTCTTTCTTTTGCAGGGTGGGCTCACTGACAAGTCTGCACAGCTGTTTAGTCCCAATCCCTTAAGTTTACTGCACACTGTGCATGTGGAAATGTTCTTTCACAAATAAATTAAATATCACTGAGTTCTACTGTTGTTTTACTACCAAATGTTTACATGATTGCCGATCACAATAATTCAAGGCTTTTTTTTCCTGACCACAGTCCTTTCTCAAACATGATGCCCCATCCCGCCCGTCCCGTCCTGTCCTAAATGTTTATAACTTGCTGCAGCTAAAACATAATCATTCATACAGCAATTAGCCAATGAGTGGCCCTTACCTATTTGCTTAGTTAAATCAAGTGTTAATATTGTTTTAATGAAGAAAAAAAAAGATTTTTTTAAATCATAAATTTTATATAGTAATTTTATTTTAAGTTCATTACTAAATATCAAGCAACATTTTACAGAATCAGACTTTGTAGTAATTTACTTTTGTTTAGTTTGTGGTGGTATGGTGACATTCTGGGTAATGAGCTCACCTAGCCTGGTAACAGGTCCAGGCTGTTTCTCCTCCTTTTGTTGAATGAGAGCTGGATTGATCACCTCTATGACCTTTTCATATTAATGGTCGAAATAAATTAAATATTTTAGTCGTTTTGCTGAATAAAGTTCACTGCGTTGTAGTTTGTTCAAGGACAGAGTTATGAGAGAGAATCCTAAACATATTAATTATTATTATTTTATACTTTATTACTTCTGATTACAGTGCATTCACATTAATATTTAAAGTTATTAGCATTATAAACAATAACAGCATCTAGAACACAGTCTTAAATCTAAAATCCATCAGTCTTATTTATTATCCTGATGATCCACACATAGTATAACGCTTTAATACATTTCATTAAGAATCTCACCTTCAGTAATGAACTAGATTTGATCTAATGATGATAATAATGATATGCACAACTTTTTTTATTAAATCTCGGGGAGCTCTAAACAAACGAGGTGCTACTGCTGCTATTGTTCTTTTTCTACTCTTCCTGTTTATTGGCGGTTAGGTTTCCAGATTAGCGAAACACTGCCACCTACTGTTTGGACGACACGCTTTAATACATATCAAGTTGGCTTTACAAACCTTAGAGCAGGGGTGCACACACTTTTCTGGCCCGAGATCTACTTTTCCATTGGACAGGTCATCGAGATCTACCCGGGTTAATTATTTTTTTAGTGTTTTATATTGAAACCTGTTTACACACATCATGTTAGTATATTGTCGATTCAGCATAGAAAAGATGGCTCCAGATTGCAATTTTCACAGAAATTGCTCTGTTATTAAACACATTAGAGCAAAGAGCATGGCGAAAACTTGATTTTAGTACACCCCAACAACCAAACACAGTGGAAGTGCAATGGCTACTTGCCAAATCAAGCAAAATGCATTTTGAGTTTGACATTGTAAAAAAATATTCATCCTCCTTCTCTAAATAAAAGTGGATTATTTTAGTTCTTTTGTCCTTCACTCATCTTGTCAGTCAAATAAAGTGCAAAAACACAAATACAAACTATCTTATGTAGATGATTCATGAGGCAGTGCTTTGGATTTAGGCATGGAGGCGTGGCCAGGTGCCGGTTTTGGGAACAGCGAGAGAGACGGGGCAGACTGCTTGCTTGCACAGGGATAGAGATTGCGATTCAAAAATGATCACATTCTGTGTTAAAATGTGTGTGTGTGTGTGTGTGTGTATAAGTGCTTCAGATACTGTGCTGTAAAAAAGCTCTGATACGTGATAAATGCTGATAAACACTTTTTTTTCAAACCTCCATCGCGATCTACCTGACACCCGACGTATCAACGTATCGACGTATTGGGCACCCCTGCCTTAGAGGGAGCGGCATCATTTTAAATAAAATGATTGAATGTAGGAATAACATTTGTTCTATTTTCAAAGATTATTCTCTTACAGAGTAATTAACCTTCAGTTACTGTTCAGCAAAACAGACTTATGATTTAACCAGTCTTACTAAGATAGACGTCATACAGGAATACAGAGACACACAAAGACAAGACAAGACAGAAAAACCTAAAAAGACAAACAGACATGACAAGAGAGACTGTAAGAGAAAAAGAAAGAATGAGAAAGTAAGAAAGAGAGAGAGCAAGCCACTACACTGTGTGCGAAATTATTAGGCAAATGAGTATTTTGATCACATCATCTTTTTTATACATGTTTTCCTACTCCAATCTTAATATACGCTTGAAAGCCAACTACCAATTAGGTAAATCTGGTGATGTGCATCTCTGTAATAAGGAGGGGTGTAGTCTAATGACATCAACACCCTATAAGGTGTTCTTAATTATAAATATATAAATATACTTCCTTTCCTTTGGCAAAATGGGTCAGAACGGAGATTTGACGGATTCTGAAAAGTACAAAATTGTTAAATGTCTTGCAGAGGGATGCATCAGTCTTGAAATTGACAAAATTTTTAAGCGTGATCACCGAACAATCAAGTGTTTCATAGCAAATAGCCAACAGTGTCGCAAGAAGTGTGTTGAAAAAAGAAGTAGCAAAATAACTGCCCATGAATTGAATAAAATCAAGTGTCACCAGTTCAGCAATATTTCAGAGCTGCAACGTTACTGTAGTATCAAAAAGCACAAGGTGTGTGATATTCAGGGTCATGGCCAAAGTAAGGAATGCTGAACAATGACAACCTTTGAACAAAAAACATAAGATAAAACGTCAAGACTGGGCCAAGAAATATCGTAAGACTGATTTTTCAAAGTTTTTATGGACTGATGAAATGAGAGTGACACTTGATGGGCCAGATGGATGGGCCTGAGGCTGGATCAGTAACGGGCAGATAGCTCCACTCCAACTCAGACGCCAGCAAGATGAACTTGTGGGACCTTTTCAGCTTGAGGATGGAGTGAAGCTCAATTCCCAGACCTACTGCCAGTTTCTGGAAGACACCTTCTTCAAGCAGTGGTACAGGAAGAAGTCTGTATTGTTCAAGAAAAACATGATTTTTATGCAGGACAATGCTCCATCACATGCATCCAAATACTCCACGGCATGGATGGCCAGTAAAGGCCAAAAGAATAATGACATGGCCCCCTTGTTCCTGATCTGAACCCCATAGAGAACCTGTGGTCCTTCATAAAACGTGAGATCTACAGGGAGAGACAACAGTACAGCTCTTTAAACAGTGTCCGGGAGACTGTAGTGGCTGCTGCACACAATATTGATCATAAACAGATCAAGCAACTGACAGAATCTATGGTTGGAAGGCTTTTGAGTGTCATCGTAAGGAACGGTGGTGTCACAGGTGCCTGGGGCACCTGTCCTTCATTTAATTGACTCATTGTCTCCGTTGGGTGATTGGTTTATTTTGTGCACGTGACTAGGTGTTTTTGTATCTAGTTTCCGTATTCCCTCTCCCCGTGCACGTCTTTGTTTCGGTATCATCCCGATGTTAGTTCGTTTGTTTCGTTCCCCCCTTTCTGTTGGTGTCCCTACACCATTTTAAATAATAAAACCCGTTTTTGTTTTTATTTCCCGGTGTCTCGAACTCTCCTTCCGCGCTCAACCACAGTACAACGCTGCGCAATATCCCCGCGCAGGTTGTATCCATGGGATCGTTTCACCCAGCGGATCGGTGTACGCATTTTTCTCAGCGTAGCCGATTCCCGGGAAACGCTCACAAGGCGCAAGCGGTGTACGCATTCCCTTCCGCGTAGCCGATCTCCTGGGGAAGAAAGAGCGGTCTCTAACAGGTGGCTATATTGGTCACTGATTTTTTTTTTTTGGTTTTGTTTTTGAATGTCAGAAATGTTTATTTCTAAATTTTCTGTTTTTATATTGCTTAACCTGGTGAAAATAAACAAGTGAGATTGTTATATATTTGGTTTTTATTAAGTTGCCTAATAATTAACAGTAATACCTGCAATAACCTGCACAAACACATATCCTCCTAAAATAGCCAAATCTGAAAAAAAAAAAAAAAAAACACTTTAACTTCCAAAAATATTAAGCTTTGATTTTCATGAGTCTTTTGGGTTAATTGAGAACATAGTTGGTGTTTAATAATAAAAATAATCCTCTCAAATACAACTAGCCTAATAATTCTGCACGCAGTGTGTTACAGTCTATGACCGGGCGAGGCGGATTCGCTACTCGGAGTGACGAGTGCTGGAGACGGAGGTACAAAACAGAAACAATGTTTATTGACCACAATAGGGGAACACAGCACGGGAGAGCACAGAACACTGGACGAAGGAATACACGAGGCGGTGGGTGATGACGTCAATGCGGGTCGTTTTCCAAATCCAGGGGACGGCGTGAAGGGGACTTGACAGAGTGAAGGCGGCAGGATGATGAACTGCACACAAAAACACACAGAGAGACAGAACGACAACGTGCTAGGAACTCAGGCGAGGGATACAAGGCAGGAATGAGAGCTAGTAGTGTCAGGGCTTAGCACAGGCGTGGCACAAGACAAACTGGCGGTGAGAGACAGGTAGTGCAGGGTATAAGTAGACAAACGTGATGAGACCGAGGTGCTCGTGATTACAGGGGCGTGAACACATAACCCAACCCACACCACATGACCAAAACAAACCGTGACATTACCCCCCCTTAACGGGTGCGTCCCGGCGCCCTAAATGGCTTGTCCGGGTAGCGGCGGTGGAACTCAGTGATGAGAGAGGGGTCCAGAATTGCGGCCCGAGGCACCCAGGAGTGTTCTTCGGGACCGAAACCTTTACAGTCCACCAGGAACTAGATGCCTCGGCCGCGACGTCGGGAGTCCAGCAGGCGGTGGACGGTATAGGCGGGCTGATCATCAATCAGGCGCGGGGCAGGGGCTGGGCGGGGGGGGGGGGTTAAGCGGGGAGTGTACGACAGGTTTGATGTGGGAGACGTGGAAGGTGGGGTGGATACGCATGGAGCGGGGCAGGTGGAGGCGGACGGCTGCAGGGCTGAGGACACAGGTGATCGGGAAGGGACCGATGAAGCGGGGACTCAGTTTGCGGGATTCTGTTCTTAAAGGAATGTTCTTTGTTGATAGCCAGACGAGTTGCCCCACCCTGTAACTGAGGGGCCAGGCGGCGTTTGCAGTTGGCGGAAGTGACGGTGGTGGCTTGGGCTTGGCGGAGCGCTATCAGGGTGTTCCTCCAAGTGCGGCAGCAGCGGCGGATGTGCTGAGCAACGGATGGGACGTGGATTTCAGACTGGTCCTCCGGGAACAGAGGGGGTTGGTAGCCCAATGCCACCTCGAACGGAGACTTTCCGGTGGCGGAGCAGCATGCGGTGTTTATCGCGTACTCCACCCATGTGAGGTTCTCACTCCAGCGTTCTGGGTGTTGGGCGGATATGCAGCGCAGGGTGGTCTCCACCACCTGGTTGGCCCTCTCGGCCTGCCCGTTGGACTGGGGGTGGCCACCAGATGTCAGCGACACATCCGTCCCGAAGAACTTGTAAAAAGCTCTCCATACCTGGGAGATGAACTGGGGTCCCCGGTCCGAGACGATGTCCAAGGGGATGCCAAAGATCCGGAAAACTTGTCTTGTTTCGGGCGCAGGTAGTGCAGGCAGCGACGAACTCCCGGACGTCGGCCTCCACGGACGGCTACAAGAACCGGCGCCTGATGATCTCCTCGGTTCGTGCCCCACCGGGGTGGCAGGCCGAGCGGGATTCGTGGCCCCATTTGAGTACTGCGGGACGAGCGGCGGTGGGCACGAAGGTCCGGTCGGGTGGCCCCAGCCCTGGGTCCGGGTCCTTCTCCAGCTCGCATTCAAAGATTCGTCGGACCTCCCAGCCGACACCTGCAATCACACGACTGGGAGGGAGAATAAGGTAAAGTGCAGGGTTTATCCTCCTCATCAGGGAAGAGGCGAGACAGGGCGTCGGGCTTGGCGTTCCGAGTACCTGGTCGATATGATAAGGTAAAGTTGAACCGACCAAAGAACAAGGCCCACCGAGCCTGACGGGAATTCAGGCGCTTGGTTGATTGTATGTAGGCCAGGTTCTTGTGGTCGGTCCAAACTACAAAAGGCTGGGACGCCCCTTCCAGCCAGTGGCGCCACTCCTCCAGTGCGAGCTTAACCACCAACAGCTCGCGGTTCCCCACGTCATAGTTCCTCTCCGCCGCCGATAACTTTCTGGAGAAGAAGGCACACGGGTGCAGGCGACCCTCATCCGACTTCTGGGAGAGGACCGCTCCCACTCCAGCACCCGATGCGTCGACCTCCACGACGAATTGTTTGGCGGGATCCGGCTGGATAAGGATGGGGGCAGAGGTGAACCGGGTCTTGAGGGTGTCCATGGCGTTCTGAGCCTCCTTGGTCCAGCGAAACCTTTCTTTGGTCGACGTGAGGGCAGTGAGCGGCGCGGTGATGCTGCTGTAGTCCCTCACGAAGCGCCGGTAGAAATTGGCGAACCCCAGGAATCGCTACAACTCGGTCCTAGATGTGGGGGCGGGCCAATCGGTAATGGCCCTGACCTTACCAGGATCCGGCCGCACTGCCCCAGGGGACAATATGAATCCCAGGAAGGAGACGGACCTCTGGTGGAAGCTGCACTTTTCTGCTTTGGCAAACAGGCGGTTCTGTAGTAGACGGTTCAGGACCAGTCGTACATGTCGGGTGTGTTCGCTAGGTGACCTGGAGAAGATCAGGATGTCATCCAGGTAGACATGCACGAATCGATCCAAGAAATCCCGCAACACATCATTCACCAAGGCCTGGAACACAGCCAGGGCGTTCTTGAGGCCAAAGAGGACCACGCAGTACTCATAGTGGCCGGTATTGAATGCCGTCTTCCATTCGTCCCCCTCCCTTATACGGACCAGGTGGTAGGCGTTCCGTAGGTCCAGTTTCGTGAAGATGGTTGCTCCCTGCAAAGACTCAAATACGGAAGATGTTAGTGGCAGAGGGTATTTGTAGGGGACAGTGATGGAGTTTAGTCCCCTATAGTCTATGCAGGGACGTAGGGAGCCATCCTTCTTGGACACGAAGAAGAACCCGGCCCCTACGGGGGAGGTCGAGGGCCTGATCAATCCGGTGGCGAGGCACTCCGACACGTACTTTTCCATGGCTTCTCTCTCAGGGCGCGACAGTGGGTAAATCCGGCTGGAGGGAAGGGGCACCCCTGGCAGGAGGTCTATGGCGCAGTCGTACGGCCTGTGCGGCGGGAGCTGGCAGGCCTTGTCCTTACTAAAGACCTCCCCCAGGTCATGGTACTCGCCCGGCACAGAGGAGAGGTTCAAGTTCAAGTTAAGTTCAAGTTATTTATTTATATAGCGCTTTTTATAACAGTACATTGTCACAAAGCAGCTTTACAGAATGAAAAGCCTTTAAACCCCCAAAGAGTAAGCCGAAGCGACAGTGGCAAGAAAAAACTCCCTTTTATGTTGTTATTCAAGGAAGAAACCTTGGGAGGACCAAGACTCAGTGGGGGACTCATCCTCCTTGAGCGGCCAGGCAGCAACAACAATGTAGGACAGCCATGTAGAGACATTTAACAAATGTAAAAACTAAAAACTCCACCCAAGGTCCACAGTGTTGACGTTGTTCAGGACAGGAGTGTAGCTGGGGGGAACAGCGGCGAGCAGGCAGGACGAGTGGCACTCGGTTCCCCAGGTCAGGATGCGGGAGTTGACCCAGTCAACGTGTGGGTTGTGTTTGCGGAACCAGGGGTACCCCAGGATGACAGGGGCCTCGGGAGACTGAAATACCGCGAAACAGATCCTCTCCTGGTGGTTACCCTCCAACGTCAGCCAGATGGGTGAGGTGCGGTGCATGATGGGGGACAGTTGCCTGCCGTCCAGCGCCAACGTGTGGAGAGGATTAGCTAGGGGAGAGATGACAATGCCGTTATGATTAGCAAAACCTACGTCTATCAGATTCTCCTCTGCCCCAGAATCTAATACAGTAAATACAGTTCTAATACAGTGAAATACAGTTCACACTGGAATAGGAAGCCGCGGCAGCGCTGAAGGTCGCCATCATAGGTCTCGGGTAGAACGGCGGCGCCATCGGGGCGTGTAGCAACCGCGGGCGGCGGGTTAGGTACCTGGTTGATCGGGGAAGCCGTCGGTGCGGTGGCTGCAGGCAGTGAAGCGAGTGCGGTCCGTAGCTGTAGCGCCAGCTCGCTTACCAGGTCCGCCAATCCCTCCTGAGGGCTGTACAGCAAATCCAGGCGTGGATCGGGCTGAGGTCCGGCTGGTGGTGGTTGTGCCGGCTCCGCTCCGGTGCTGCGTTGCTCCGAGGAATCCATATGGCCAGTTTGTAATGTTACGGTCTATGACCGGGCGAGGCGGATTCGCTACTCAGAGTGACGAGTGCTGGAGATGGAGGTACAACACAGAAACAACGTTTATTGACCACAGTAGGGAAACACAGCACGGGGGAGCACAGAACACTGGACGAAGGAATACACGGTGGGTGATGACGTCAATGCGGGTCGTGTTCCAAATCTAGGGGACGGCGTGAAGGGGACTTGACGGAGTAAAGGCGGCAGGATGATGAACTGCACACAAAAACACACAGAGAGACAGAATGACAAGGTGCTAGGAACTCAGGCGAGGGATACAAGGCAGGAATGAGAGCTAGTAGTGTCAGGGCTTAGCACAGGCGTGGCACAAGACAAACTGGCGGTGAGAGACAGGTAGTGCAGGGTATAAGTAGACAAACGTGATGAGACCCAGGTGCTCGTGATTACAGGGGCGTGAACACATAACCCAACCCACACCACGTGACCAAAACAAACCGTGACAGCAGTGTATAATTGTTAAGTGGTAACTTCAACAGAGGTCATAACATAACTTCCATGTAGAGTCCAGTAGGATTTCCGGTGTGCCGATGGTGAGTTCTATGGCTGAGCAGACTCCATGTCCTGAGTTTTGGAATGTTTTTGAGCAAAAATTCATTAGGCACAAGTCTCTTGCATTTATCAGGTCTTCTATTACTTTTCCTCTCTGGTTTGTTCTGTTGCAATCCCATAGGGGGTTCTGGCTATTGAAGTCTCCCAGAAGGAAGAAAGGGGTGGGTAGTTGGTTAAGGAGGTTGTCAAGGCTTTGGATGGTAGTGTGGCTGTTTGGGACAATGTAGAGTGAACGGAGAGTGATGGGTAGGTAGAGGGTAGGGCTGCAACAAGGAATCAATAAAATCAATAAAAAATCCATTATGAAAAGTGCCGATAACAAATTTCGTTATCGATTCGTTGGGTCACACAGTTACCACATTACTCGCAATGTCGTAACTGCTTACGTCACATGCAGCGCTTCAACAACGCTGGAAAAATTGCGGGTTGAATGGAATGAGGCGGAATCTGCGAAACAAAGTATAATGAATTCTGCAAATAAAACACAGCCAATGCTGAAAAAAGCTTCCGTTTAAATCATTAAAAGTGATGGAGCACTTTACGCTTCACACAAATAAAGAACGTGTAACATGCAAGCTCTGCGAAAATAAATTGACCTGCACGGAGCACTATGGTGATGATACACCACCTGAAACTCAACATGTTGAACACCGATTAGGAGGAAGCATAACAGCACAGGGCGGAGTGTGTCTACACTGGTAACGGGAGTAGGCGGTGAACTGTAAACCAAAACATAGAACACAGGAAACAGGACTAGGTGTACAGGACGAGGCGATAACAGGACGAGGCGTAAAACAGGACGAGGCGATAACAGGATGAGGCGATAACAGGACGAGGACCAGAGACGGGGTGTGGGCCAGAGTGGACGAGGCGAACTAAGAACATCTAGCCCAGAGTGACGGGAGTGAGCTTCCTAAATAGGGACAGTGATCGGGGAACCAGGTGTGCATAATTACAGGGGCGTGAACACAAGACAAACCCACACCATGTGACCAAAACAAACCGTAACAGAACACGTGACCATAACAAAACGCAAGACATGGATATACAAACACACGTGATCAAGGACTAGTACATAAACAAACATACCGGGGCGTGGAGACCAACTGGATGAGGGGCGGAGCTACCCAGGTAGCACCACCCCTCCGTGACAGACCATAACAACTTGGATGTTAGATTGGATTGGGACTTGGCTGTGAATGATGTTGTGCCTTATTTGGACAGATGTGCCTCCCGTCGGGCGTTGTGAAGAGGGTCTGGGTGTGTTAAACATGGTGTATCCTTTTAGGTTTAAGGGATTGGAAGGGTTTCCTGAAGACAGATTCTGCTGGATTTAGTGTTGGTTAGTCTCTGTAGTTCAGGGTAGTTTGCTTTGAGACCTCGGCACTTCCACTGTATGAGGTTTTCTTCTGTCATTAGGTTGGTAATATTGGCATGTTTTGCTTTAATCTGCCTCTTGGTGGTGGGCTTTGAGAATGTAGCTTTATTGGTTCTGTCATTTCTATGTCTCTTGGGCAATCTTCCATGTTTCTGTTACTTTCCTGGCTTGCTTTTGTTTGGGGCTAGTGTTTTAGTTTTGTATTGCTTCCAGGATCAGGTTGCTGTGTTTGTTGGCTTGTTTGAGTGCTTGTCTTACTTTTGGTATTGGGGCTTTGTAATTTAAATTGTTTGGGGTTTATCTCCAGTTATCCATCAGATGTTTTCCTGGCTTCCACTATCCACTGTTGTTTTGGTGGCTGCTGTATAAGTCTTGGGAAATTTAAAGGTGGTGGTGCTTTCTGCTATTATACACATTAAGGAATGTTTAAATACTGAATACTATAGCTACTGCCCTTTACTAAAATAAACCTGTCCAACTGCTCGTTAACACTTAATTTCTAATCAGCCAATCACATGGCGGCAACTCAGTGCATTTAGGCATGTAGACATGGTCAAGACAATCTCCTGCAGTTCAAACCGAGCATCAGTATGGGGAAGAAAGGTGATTTGAGTGCCTTTGAACGTGGCATGGTTGTTGGTGCCAGAAGGGCTGGTCTGAGTATTTCAGAAACTGCTGATCTACTGGGATTTTCACGCACAACCATCNTGGAACGGGGGATTCGCATCATGGATGTGCAGCCGACAAATCTGCGGCAACTGTGTGATGCCATCATGTCAATATGGACCAAACTCTCTGAGGAATGCTTCCAGCACCTTGTTGAATCTATGCCACGAAGAATTGAGGCAGTTCGGAAGGCAAAAGGGGGTCCAACCCGTTACTAGAATGGTGTACCTAATAAAGTGGCCCGTGAGTGTATATATATATAGTGTATATATATAGTGTAACAGGTGCCTAGTGCACCTGTTCTATGTTTGTTAATTTACTTTCAATTACGTTATTTAGTTTGTTTAACTATCTCTTTCTGTTGATTGGTTGTGTTGTGCACGTGATTGGTTTTCATTTGTATTTATTTCCTTCTTTCCCTGTCCTCGGTGCACTTTGTGGTTAAGTTTATGTTCACTCGGCCGGTATCTTTATTTTGTGGTGTTACTACACCTTTAAATAAAATTTGGGGAGTCCAGAGCCCAGGTAAGCTCATTTTAAAATTTTTCTTTGCGGGGGCCGTATAGCGTATAGCCTCGTACTCGCGTCGCCCTCCGTCGTGACCGCGAGTGCGCCGCTATGCGCAGCCCTCGGTCCCGGAGCCGTAAGGACGGCTCCGACACTGTGATTTCAGAGTGGTATGACTCCGATGATGAGTTTATGTGGAGGTACGGGTATGAAGCGCTCCGTGCTGAGGATGGCCTCGATCTGGTAGAGGTGTCCGATGATGAGGCGGGCGAGTCATACCTGTATGGGCATATTTTGCCCAGTCCAGTTTGTAAAGCCCCCCGTCGTGAGATCCAGACGTGGTGCGCGCCGATCGCGCCGTGTCTGGGTCGTGCTGCGAGGGGGCGGTACCGGAGTTACCGCTTGTGTCCGTTAATATAGAGGAGTGTGCCGGCAATGGGGTAAATCCTGGACAGTCCGAGACAGAGATTGCCCTGTTCTTTGGTGTAGCGGTGGGGGTATACCTCTACTGTGTGCAGGATGGCGATCCCGAGGTGGAGGTCCACCCAGTGTGCGTGCCCGCCGAGGTCCACCCAGCATGCTACCCGCCGAGGTCCACCCAGCACACGCCACCCAGTCCGTTGTCCAGGGGCCGCTCGCCGCCCAGTCCGTTGTCCGGTGGCTGCTCACCACCCAGTCCGTTGTCCAGGGGCCGCTCGCCGCCCAGTCCGTTGTCCAGGGGTCGTTCGCCGCCCAGCCCGAGGTCCAGGGGCCGCACGCCGCCCAGCCCGAGGAACAGGGGCCACACGCCGCCCAGCCCGATGCCCAGGGGCCGCACGCCACCCAGCCCGAGGCCCAGGAGCCGCACGATGCCCAGCCCGAAGCCCAGGGGCCGCACGCCGCCCAGTCAGTGCACCAGTGGCACCCACCTCGTCACGCAGCCAGAGGGCGTGGCCCACTTCTCACCCGCCGAGGGCGCCCACCGGACCACGCAGCCAGAGGGCGTGGCCCACTCCACACCCGCTGAGGGCGCCCGCCGGACCACACAGCCAGAGGGCGTGGTTCCCTCCTGATCATCCAAGGGCACCCGCCGGACCACGCAGCCAGAGGGCGTGGCCCACTCCACACCCGCCGAGGGCGCCAGCCGGACCACGCAGCTAGAGGGCGTGGTTCCCTCCTGATCCGCCGAGGGCACCCGCCGGACCACGCAGCCAGAGGGCGTGGTTCCCTCCTGATCCGCCGAGGGCGTCCACCTCGACATAAAGCCACAGGGCACATCCCACACCTTATCCGCAGAGGGCGTCCACCGAACTGCACTGCCAGAGGGCGCTTCCCTCGTCCGCATAGCCAGTGGGCTCGAGGAGGGCGGAGGACCCCCCCTTTCCCCCCGGGATTTTTATTTTTATTATTTTTTTCTCTTGGTCGCGTCCTCCCGTTGCGCGACCGTAGGGGTGGGAGTACTGTAACAGGTGCCTAGTGCATCTGTTCTATGTTTGTTAATTTACTTTCAATTACGTTATTTAGTTTGTTTAAATCTCTTTCTGTTGATTGGTTGTGCTGTGCACGTGATTGGTTTTCATTTGTATTTATTTCCTTCTTTCCCTGTCCTCGGTGCACTTCGTGGTTAAGTTTATGTTCACTCGGCCAGTACCTTTGTTTTGTGGTGTTACTACACCTTTAAATAAAATTCCATTTCCCTGCTACCTGCGTGCCTGGCTCCCTTCAACGCGTTAGCGCGCGACGGCTCTGCGCTTCCTATTTGCAGCCGGGTTAATCTCTAGGTAGGCGAGTGTAACACATAGGGCTCACTCCTGCTCTTCTTTAATAACCATATTGTTTACACGAAACACAAAGTAATCACATTTTTACATACATGTTTTTCTTATTGCTGAGAGGGCGAGCACTACTCAAAAGTGGCCGATGACTGACCTGAAAAATATTATCAGTACAGTGTAAGCTAAATGAAACTTGATGTGTTTTAATCAAATAATTTAAAGAGGTCTGCATGGAGGTAGTGCATTAATACAGAGCCCCTAAAGGAACATAAAATTCATTCATTCATTATCTCCCGCTTATCCTCTATTAGGGTCGCGGTGGGGTTCCCCATGCCCATCCAGGTGAGAACGTCTCAGGCGCTGGGCAGATAGGCCCAGGACAGGGTGCCAATCCATCACTGGGCACACACTCACTCACACAGACACACTATATATGGGGCAATTTTTGAGAATTCAATTAACTTTATATATATATATATATATATATATATATATATATATATAATGCGAGATCTCGCAATATTTATATTTATTGCGAGATCTCGCAAAAGTTTATTATAAATTGATGTACTTTCAGTATAAGTGAGTGCTATGTTCCAAAAAACGGTCATATGGTCATAAGTCGGCGGCTTTGTTCCAAAAGAACTTAATTCATTTTACTGAATAGACAAACAAGTGTACAGGAAAAATCATCAATGGCAGACGACTGCGATTGATGAGAGAGCTCTGAATTCTTAAAGATCCCGCTTCAGTATATAATCCTTTGATGGGCTGTCCTTCTGTGTGTGGATGAGTGTGAACGGACCTTCCATATATGGGGGGGGGGACCCCCAGTCTCACCATAACATTTAACAAATGTTACCTGCCCCCTAAGTCTACAGCTCACCCTGTGATCGGACACCCCTACCCTTTGCCATGCTCATCCCGCAACTGGGCATTCCTACAAGTAAACACGCTCATCCCGCAAATGACCATTAACTCTGTTCCCTGCAGTCATTCAGCAGTTGTTTAAACTATGTGAAATAGTAAATGTCATTACAAAAATAAAGGGCATTACGAAGTATAACAAAAACCTTACAAATAATGCAATTCATATCTTTTTCATAACTAGTCGCGCAGACAATCGAGCAATAGCAATGTATAACCGCGCAACACGCTCATAAACTAACCAATCTGGCAACCGTAAACCAACAACGCTAATCGCACAGAAAATAAAGCCTATCGGGCAAAAAGAAAGATAGCCGTGCATAAAGTACCCAATCTGGCAACCGAGAAATAGCGCGAGCGCAGCAGCTGCCGAGGACAATCTATCTGTACGAAACCAACGGGCTACACTAGCCGACCGGGGAGAGGAAGAGCGCGAAGGTTGAAGACGACCCTACCGAGACCGCGGAACTGTGCTTACCACTGCAACTCTTACCTTTTTATGCAAATTAAACTTTGTTACTACTTAAAACTAATGTTCCAGCTGATATTTCAAGACTGGTAATCAAAGCTTGATATATCTCCTGTCAATAATAATATGAGCTTTATAAAGATTGTCTTCTAAAAGACTTATAAATAACTTTATGATCCACATACAAATAATTTAACTGAACACATTAATATTTGCCCTCTGTTTATAGCTTTTGTCAATGTTTTAGAAAAACTAAACCATTTCATATTTTTTGTTATTTGGTAATTCGGTTGACCTTATTATTAGTTTATATAATAGCAATATTAAAAAGTCCTACAATCTCAAATGTTTGGAACATGTTATAAGTCTGAAGTGCAGTAGTGAATGTTTATTAACAAATAAATTCTAATTTACAAAAAAAAAAGAAATATCTCATGTTCATACTGTCTGCAAAAAAGTAAAAGTAAATTTGATTAATTTAAATTGATTTGATCTATAGATAACAACTGTATATTCAGATTGATTGGTAATATTCAATGATTGTTCGCTTATTTAAATAATTGTGTATTTTAAATGCATTAAAATGTTAAGTGCCCTGTTAATTTTATCAGAAGTTGGTAAAGAATTGTGTAAAATTTTGTTTCCTATTTTTTTTGCCATTATAATATGTGTACAATTTTGATAATTACATTCATGTTTTGCATTAATTCAAGCAGAGGTTTCCAATGTTAGATGAATAAGTGGAATTTAAAGTCTTGCATTAATCGTAACAGTTAATAAACAGAAAGTAATAATCTAACAAATTATGAATTATGTCCCTCAAGAAAGTGGTGAGTAAAGACTGTTATGTTTCTGAATCCAAAGACAGCCCAGACTTATGCCACTGTCTTTCAACAAATCGAAGAGTTGGGCATTGTTTTCAAAGCACCACTGTGAGCCAGGGACTGGTCCAAAGCTTGTTTTTCATTCTCAGACTCCGCCCATCACAACCTGTGCCATAAATTATTCATTCATTCATTCATTATCTTCCGCTTATCCTCTATTAGGGTCGCGGTAGGGTTCCCCATGCCCATCCAGGGGAGAACATCTCGGGCGCTGGGCAGATAGACCCAGG
The DNA here is from genome assembly GCA_019802435.1 of Corydoras maculifer. Taxonomy (NCBI): domain Eukaryota; kingdom Metazoa; phylum Chordata; class Actinopteri; order Siluriformes; family Callichthyidae; genus Corydoras; species Corydoras maculifer. The sequence goes on from JAFMOD010001544.1 coordinate 41,047, forward strand.
ACAGGGCGCCAATCCATCGCTGGGCACACACTCACTCACACAGACACACTCTATATGGGGCAATTTTGAGAATTCAATTAACTTGATCCATGTTTTTGGACTGTGGGAGGAAACCGGAGAACCCGGAGGAAACCCACGCAGACACGGGGAGAACAGCCATAAATTATGTATCTCTAAAATATGAAAAAAGGAAGTCTGCAAATGGCATCAGAATGTGTGATGTAAGAGAATTTGTTTTTCTCTCATCCAATTCTGCGGTTGCATATGTGCACCATAACAGATGTACGATACAGACAACAATGTTAGTTGACCGTTAAACAAATACACATTATCCAGAACAGTGGTACTTGATCACATTCCCTGGCCCAAAAGATAGCTGGATGAAGAGCACAGAGAGATTCCTCAAAAACGTCTTGTGGTTTATTACTGATTCAGCATTATTAAAATTTTAGTTGTACTATATTGTATTTGCAGACAACATCATGATGCCTGTTTGTTTTTTTTGCTTTGAAGGATCATGGAAATAAAATTGATGTGGCTATAAAAGGGATGTAAGATGGAGAAGACTATCGTCCTACACAACCTTAGAGATGTGCCATGCAGCTTCTGAAAACTGTGAATCTGAAGTCCACAAGCTATGAACTCTTCCTATGAATTTCTACAGTAAGTGGTGATACAAAATTAAGCCAGACTAATCATCTGTATTAATACATGGATTATGAAACAGACTTCTAAAGTACAAACATTATTACTATTAGTAAGTTGAATTCAAACAGGGACAACATTGTTTGACAACATTGGAAAAATAATATCAGCACATTCATTAAAGGAAAAAATCTATCTGCCTACAAGAATAACCTCTACCAAGTAAACATGAGCACATCCATAAACAAGAAGAAAAATATTATGACATATGGTAAGGAAGAGGTTTCTGATTGTCTAAAACATCGGGTTGTTCACACAAAAGAAAAACCACATTCCTGCTCACAGTGTGGAAATGTTTTACTAAAAAGAGTAGTCTTATAGTGCATCAGCGTATTCACACAGGAGATAAACCCTATCACTGCTCTCAGTGTGAAAAAAGTTTCATTGATCAGAGTCGCCTTAAAGTGCATCAACGTATTCACACAGGAGAAAAAACATATTCCTGCTCACAGTGTGAAAAAAGTTTTATTGATCAGAGTCGCCTTAAAGTGCATCAGCGTATTCACACAAGAGATAAACCCTATTCCTGTTCACAGTGTGGAAAAAAAATTACTAATTAGAGTTGTCTCAAAGTGCATCAGCGTATTCACACAGGAGAATAACCATATTCCTGCTCACAATGTGGAAAAATTTTATTGATCAGAGTAGTTTCAAAGTGCATCAGCGTATTCACACAGGAGAAAGACCACAGTGTGCTTTACTCAACCAAGTCATCGTAAACAGCACCAGCATATTCACACAGGAGAAAAAGCCCATTCCTGCTCACAGTGTGAAAAAAGTTTTAATAAATAGAGTCATCTTATAGTGCATCAGCGTATTCACACAGGAGAAAAACCATATTCCTGCTCACAGTGTGGAAAGAGTTTTACTCAAAAGAGTAGTCTTATAGTGCATCAGCGTATTCACACAGGAGAAAAAACATATTCCTGCTCACAGTGTGGAAAGAGTTTTAATCAAAAGAGTAGTTGCTCAAAATGCGGAAAAGGTTTTAGTAATCAGTGTCATCTTAAACATCACAAGCACATTCACACAGGAGAAAAACCACAGTGTGAGAAAGGTTTTCTTTAAAAAAATTATTTTAAATGCCACCAGCGCATTCACACAGAAAAACAGTTATTCCAGCTCATAGTAGCCAGGTTTCTATCCTAATTATGTGTATATTTGTCAGGGATTAAAAAAAAGATAAATAAGATGACAGATGACATAAGAGGTCACCACAACGATGTCCACAATCCTGGAAATCTAGATTCTAGATTTCTACCAACTGAAAAGAGAATCATGGTGTAAAATCTAAGGTAGAAAGAATGTACTTCAGTTCACAACATTTGAAGTCATATAAAAAAATGAAAGTCATTTTTTAAATATATTTTATATATAAAATTAGTTGTGTTTCAATTTGTAACCATTTATTATGTATTTTATATTGTATACTATAAAGTCTCAAACATGGTCGTTAAAATTCTCCTTAGCTGTGATCAATAAACGTAAAACTTTGGATTAAACTGTGTCTCTGTGAGTTTTCTTCTAAAAGTAAATTTGTCCTTTCCCATTTTTAGTGTTACAAACAGAATTCTATACGAAAAATGGGAGCTTTGTCATTTGCCCCCCCACCCGTTTTCATCATGCTTCAGCACAGTGTCTGTGTGTGTGTGTGTGTGTGTGTGTGGTAGGATGTGAAGACATTAATCAGCTTTGTCTCTGTATGTAAAATATATTTACACATCTTTCCAGTGTTAACACACTGTGTCTAAATGTTGTTATGCATCCTAACTGGCACCTTTACACATTTTAGTATTCTACTAGAATGTTTTGTTCATCACACAATTTGGGATAAGAGGGTTGGTTTCTATTTATAAATACTGTGTAAGAATAAACCCTTATTTATAGAAATCTGATAGAACTGTGTAAATCACTAATTCAATCACACCATCTATGGGATATTTAGGTAAAATTACTCACTGTCCAGAGACCCTTAAATTGTTTGTGATAACTTACCTAGAGGACTGAGGGCTGTCAATCTGAGGGCTGGAGCAATCTAGGCTCAATCAAAGATGTTTGGGCGTTGGCCAGTGACTGTAAACTTTCTAACTCAGAGTAGAATGGTGATCTGGAAGGGCAGGGGAAAATTAAGGCAAAGACCAGATGACTGCAACTAAGAACCTTTTATAGGATCACCACTTTAATTGTTTAACTAAAAATAGTCCACAACAGACTAGTGTTGGCAGAATTTTACCATCACTTAATACCATTAATAATCATAATTTAATAGTGATATCCAGACCCAATAATAGTGTTATACTGCCATAGGAATAAGTAATAATAGAAAAAGCATAAGTAAACAGAACATAAAAACATAAATAAACAGAAAAGCATAAGTTGCTCTAAAAGCAGTGTACTCTGTCCAGAGTCTGTTTGGAGTGTGTGGAGTGTTGAACGTGTGCTGTGTCACTCCACAGACCTGCTGTATCCCGTCATCATCCAGAGGTGATCCAACATCTATTTCACTGCTAACATCACTCCTTTACATCCACCTACAGAACCGGAACCAAAACACACACACTTTAACAGCATGTTGATTAATCACATGGTACAAGTGACTCTCTCTCTTTACAGAATGCCGTTTATCCAAAAATAAATAAAAATATCAAAAGTTTAAATGACTTTTAAACACAAAACTTAGACTACAGTCATTTGTTTAACATTAAAATCTTAATTCATTAAGTTAATTAATTGTACTGAAATGTAATAAAGGTGTAGCTCTTCACTCCTCATTTCACATCTGGGATCACAATCTCTAAAAATAGAACAAATGTTATTCCTACATTTAATCATTTCATGCCCAGCGATAGATTGGCACCCTTTCCTGGGTGTATCTGCCCAGCGCCCGAAACGTTCTCCCCTGGATGGGCATGGGGAAACCCCCCCGCGACCCTAATATAGGATAAAGCGGAAAATAATGAATGAATGAATAATCATTTCATTTAAAATGATGACGCTCCCTCTAAGGTTTGAAAAGCCAAATAAATTATATGTTTTGAAGTGTGCCTTCCAAACAGTAGGTGGCGGTATTGCACCAATCTGGCAACCTAATCGCCAATAAACATGAAGAGAACAAAAAGAACAATAACAGCAGTAGCACCTCGTGTGTTTAAATCTCTGAACGATTTAATTTAAAAAGGGTTGTGCTCATCATTATTATCATCAGATCAAATCCAGTTCATTACTTAAGGTGAGATTCTTTATGAAACTTATTAAAGCTTTCAACTATATGTGGATCATCAGGATGAAAATAAGACTGATGGATTTTAGATTTAAGACCGTGTTCTAGATGATGTTATTGTGTATAATGCTAATAATTTTAAAGATTAATGTGAACATGACATATTTTGGATTACGATGTGACTTTATTGTCAAATTTACTGCATATCAAGGACATACAGAGAACCGAAATATGTTCCTCCTCTCCATAAACAGAGAGAGAGGGAGTCGCTGCGACTGTGAATTAGAGGTGGATAGTAATGTGATACATTAGGAGAATAGTCGATAAAAAAGACCCACTCCAAGGCTATGCTTTAATAAACAGTTTGAGGGCACGAAAAAAAAACTTTTAGCACACAAGCAAATACAGACATCAAGACATGGACAAGAAGCTGTAGGAAACGTGTCCAAGGGGTTCGGAAAGTAGGGGCAGTCTATAGGGCAGGGCAGGGCAGTTCATCAGGAAACCATAGCAACAGTTCATCTGGAGGAGTTTCAGTAAGCAGCTCGCCTCAAGGAAGAGCTGATAAGGAAGCCGAAGGAAGAGAATGAGGAAGAGGAAGAATGTGTGATGTCAGAGAATGTATTTTTCTCTTTCATCCAAAAATTGTGGTTGCATGTGTGCATCATAACAGATGTGTGATGCAGCATGATGTATTTAAACTTTTATGGACTTTAAACTTAAAAAATGTGTTAATTGACCAATAAATTAATACACACTATCTAGAAAAGTGGTTCTTGATTTAAAAACCCTGATAGACCCATAGATCCCTGATTAGGTTCCTGGTTCCTGATTAGGTTCCTGGTTCATCTAACATTTGTGTTTGACTATAAATATTGTATTTGCAGATGAAAGCATGGACTCTGTTTGTTTTTTCTTGTTTTAAAGACTCATGGGAAGAGAATTGATGTGGCTATTAAAGGGATGCAGGACAGCCTTCAAATAGGCTATGAAGATTCTCTGAATGACGCTTGGAGATTTTCAATGTGACAGTACTGGTGGAGACCTCAAAAAAATGTCCATGCAGCTTTGCCATGATAATGGACAACATTTGTTGTGTGAATCTGGAATATTCACACGCTATGAACTCTTCCTTTGAAATCTTACAATGAGTGGTGATGAATATCAAACCCGACCAATCCTCTGTATGAATATATAAATTAAGAAACAGACTTCTAAGGTAAAACTCTGGCTGCACTGTAGTCACTATTTATTAGTGTTTTAAAAGCAAACAGTGACAACATTGTTTTACCTCAAATTGAAAACTGTGGAAAATACATTTTTCACTATGGAGAAATAACATGTCTAATTCCGTGCATTCATAAAAGAAAAAAAAGACATCTTTCTGCCTACAGCAATACATTTCACAGTGAACATGAGCACATCCACAGAGGAAAAGAAAAATATTTCGACACACAGTGTGGAAGGAATTTCCCTTAGTGGTCTTCACGAGGGTGTGCAAATAAAAGAAAAGCCACATTCCTGCTCACAGTATGAAAAGTCTTACACTTCACAGTTTCAACTTGACCAACAGCAGCCCATTCACACAGAAGAAAAAAAAACATTCTTGTGCTCACAATGCGGAAAAAGTTTTACTCGTAAGAGTTCTCTTAAGCAGCATCAGCGTATTCACACAGAAGAAAAAATGTACTCCTGCTCACAGTGTGGAAAGAGTTTTACTCAACAGGGTCATCTTAAACGACACCAGCGCATTCACACAGGCCAAAAACCATATTCCTGCTCACAATGTGGAAAAAGTTTTAATCAACAGGGTCATCTTAAACAACACCAACACATTCACACAGGACAAAAACCCTATAGTTGCTCAACATGCGGAAAAAGTTTCAGTAATCAGTGTCATCTTAAACATCACCAGCACATTCACACAGGAGAAAAACCATATTCCTGCTCACAATGTGGAAAAGGTTTTACGAAACAGAGTCATCTTAAAGACCATAAACGCATTCACACAGGAGAGAAACCCTTTTCCTGCTCACAGTGTGGAAAAAGTTTTACTAATCATAGTGGTCTTACAAAACATCAGCACATTCATACAGGAGTAAAACCTTATTTCTGTTCACAGTGTGGAAACAGTTTTACTCAGCAGAGTACTCTTACAAAACATCAGCGTATTCACAGAGGTGAAAAACCCTTTTCCTGCTCACAGTGTGGAAAGAGTTTTAGTCGAAAGAGTAGTCTTATAGTGCATCAGCGTATTCACACAGGAGAAAAACCATATTCCTGCTCACAGTGTAGAAAAAGGTTTTCCCAAACACGAGATTTGAAACGTCACCAGTGCATTTATACAGGAGAAAAGCCATATTTCTGCTCAAATTGTGGCAAAAGATTTACTAATCAGTTTAGACTTAAACAACACCAGCGTCTTCACACAGGGGAAAATCCATATTCCTGCTCATATTGTGGAAAGATTTTCACTCAAAAGAGTCATCTTATGCAACATCTGCGCATTCACACAGGAGAAAAACCATTTTCATGTTCACAATGTGAAAAGAGTTTTGCTCAACAGGGTCAGCTTAAACAACACCAGCATATTCACACAGGAGAAAAACCCTATATGTGCTCACAATGCGGAAAAAGATTTAGTAATCAGTGTCATCTTAAAGAACACCAGCACATTCACACAGAAGAAAAACCATATCCCTGCTCACAGTGTGGAAAAGGTTTTACTACACAGAGTCATCTTAAAGATCATCAGCGCATTCACACAGGAGAAAAACCCTTTTCCTGCTCACAGTGTGGAAAAAGTTTTACTCAGCAGAGTACTCTTACAAATCATCAGCGTATTCACACAGGAGAAAAACCCTTTTCCTGCTTACAGTGTGAAAAGAGTTTTAGTCGAAAGAGTAGTCTTATAGTGCATCAGCGTATTCACAGAGGAGAAAAACCATATTCCTGTTCACAGTGTGGAAAAAGTTTTTCCCGAATACATGATTTGAAACGACACCTGTGTATTCACACAGGTGAAAAGCCATATTTCTGCTCAAATTGTGGTAAGAGTTTTACTACTCAAAGTAGTCTTAAAGAACACCAGTATGTTCACACAGAAGAAAAACCTTATTCCTGCTTACAGTGTGGAAAAGGTTTTAATAAACTGAGTTATCTTATAGTGCATCAGCGTATTCACACAGGAGAAAAACCCTATTCCTGCTCACAGTGTGGAAAAAGTTTTTCTCATATACGTAATTTGAAACGACACCAGCGCATTCATACAGGGATAAAAACTTAGTCCAAGCTCATATTAGCCAGGTTTTTGTCTAAAATATTTGCAAACAGGCTTAGTGTTCTCCTCTCAGCGCTAGGGATTCCCAGTTCGAATCCCCATCTGGGTGGAGTTTCCATGTTCTCCCTGTGTCCATGTGGGTTTCCTCCAGATTCTCCAGTTTTCTCCCACAGTCCAAAAACATGGATCAAGTCAATTGAGTTCTCAAAATTGCCCCATATAGAGTGTGTCTGTGTGAGTGAGAGTGTGACCAGTGATTGATTGACACCCTGTCCTGGGTGTATCTGCCCAGTGTCCGAAACGTTCTCCCCTGGATGGGCATGGGGAACCCCACGACCTTAATATAGGATAAAGCGGAAGATAATGGATGGATGGATATTTGCAAACATTCATTCATTCATTATCTCCCGCTTATCCTCTATTAGGGTCGCGGTGGTGTTCCCCATGCCCATCCAGGGGAGAACGTCTCGGGTGCTGGGCAGATAGACCCAGGACAGGGCGCCAATCCATCGCTGTATTTGCAAACATGAGTATACAAATTTTTGGCAGAAAATATAATACAATTATGAAAACAAGCATAATATGACAAAGGTCTACATAACAATGTCCACAATACATCTAGAAATGCAGATGCTCTAATTAACTCTAGTCATGTTGTTTTCAATAACTGCTCAATATTACCAACTGAAAAGAGAATCGTTGCGTGAAATATAAGGTAGAACTGTTTAGTACTTTAGTTTGCCACATTTAAAGTGTAAAATGTGTAAAGTGTAAAACCACATTGCTTTTGGAACAGTCACAAACCTTTCAGGAAGTAGTGGAAAGAAAACAAATTTATTTACTAAATTGTCTAAAAACTGCATTTTTACTGATTTCCAAACATTTATATTTTTATTTCATTTTATTTACGTCCACAATGCTTTATTTTCTAACCTTTTGAAGAATTTATAAAAGACTTTGTTTAAAACAGCTGCCGTATTTCAAGAGATACAAAAAACATCAGAAGGGCTGACTCATGATTAATTTAGTAATCAAGTAATCTGTAAATTGAGATTTAGTGATATGTTTTTTGAATGATTTTTTATATTTTGTTATTTTCTTTAATAAATACAGAAGAATAGATGATCTGCACATGTGGGATTATTAGAGTTAATTTATAGGAGGTCAGGTTTGTGCCCATGTCAGTGACCATGAGTTTAGATAAGTTTTCAAATAGAAACTAAGTTTAATAATGTTTATTAAGAAATAAATGTTTGTCTTAAACATGTTTTACATTTCCTCTGTATTATATAATACATTAATGTTAATTCTTATATTTTAATGGAACCAATAAAAATGTGTTTTGTTTCTTTTTGAAACCCTTTATTATGTATATTGTATGATCTAAAGTCACAACCTGATCTTTGTAACCGATTCTCCTAATCTGTGATCAATAAACATAAAACTTTGGATTAAACTCTGTCTCTGTGAGTTTTCTCATGAAAGAAAATATGTCCTTCCACATTTTTAGTGTTACAAACAGAATTCCTTACAAAAAGTGCAAGCTTTGTCATTTGCCCTCCTTCACCTCCAAACCAACACAATGTAGAGTGAATAATAAATGAATCATTGGGTTCAGATGTATCTGCAGATTTAGCCAGTTGCAAATCTCAGCCCAATCACGTTGCAGCACTGTTTACATGTGTGTTAGAATTTTGAAACATTAGTCAGCCTTGTCTCTGTATGTAAAATATTTTGACACACCATTCCTTTGTCAACATGCTGTGGCTAAGTTACACATCCTGACACTTTCACACATTTTAGATTTCTACCAGAATGTTTTGTTTATCATCATTTAGGATAAGACGGTTGCTTTCTGTCCACAAATACTGTGTAACAATAAACCTTGTTTAGAGAAGCCTGATAGGATCGGGTCAATCATTAATTCAACCATATCATCTCTGTAAGTTTCAGGTAAAGTTACTTAATGTCCAATGACTTAAATTGTTGGTGAGAACTTACCTAGAGCCCATTTTTAGTTTTACACACCATTTCTGCATCGTGCCAAATTTTCCCTTTAATATATTAGAATATGATCTCAAGATTAAAGATAAACCATAATTTTATTGGAGCTACTTGCTCTCTACAACTTATGTGGATTTCTTCAGCATAAATGTTCGATAACTTCGTAATTTTACCTTAAATTCCCAGAGATTATGTTTTATGACACTGTTCTATTAGGTTTCTCTTTATTATTACACAGTATTTGTGGACAGAAACAAACCGTCTTATCCCCAATGGTGTGATGAACAAAACATTCTGGTACAAATTTAAAATGTGTAAAAGTGTCAGGATGTGTAACTTTTAGCCACAGCGTGTTGACACAAAGGAATGATCTGTTAATGTATTTTACACACAGAGACAAAGCTGACTAATGCCTTATCATCGTAACACACACAGAGACATTGAGCTGTAGCGTGTTGGGCTGAGATTAGGGCTGCAACCACGAATCGATAAAATTGATCAAAATCAATTATTAAAAGTGTCGATAACGAATTTCGTTATCGGTTCGTTGTGTTGCACGATTTCCGTGTTACTCGCAATGTCGTAACCGCTTACGTCACCTGCAGCGCTTCAACAATGCAAGCTCTGTGAAAATGATTTGACCTGCACGGAGCACCACGGTGATGATACACCACCTGAAACTAAACATGTTGAACACAGATGAGGAT